>CM062105.1:4932441-4979961 GCA_031163375.1 Conogethes punctiferalis | reverse complement strand
CACCCAGGCGTCCCCATTGGAGGCCCTGACGACCTTGTACGACAGGCTCTTCATATCCAGTAATGGACTACAAGACACTGGTGTTGTAGTACAGACTGACCTTGCACCCAGGCGTCCCCATTGGAGGCCCTGACGACCTTGTACGACAGGTTCTTCATGTCCAGTAATGGACTACAAGACACTGGTGCTGAAGTACAGACTGACCTTGCACCCAGGCGTCCCCATTGGAGGCCCTGACGACCTTGTACGACAGGTTCTTCATGTCCAGTAATGGACTACAAGACACTAGTGTCTCCGCGCAGACTCACCTTGCACCCAGGCGTCCCCATTGGAGGCCCTGACGACCTTGTACGACAGGTTCTTCATGTCCAGTAATGGACTACAAGACACTGGTGCTGAAGTACAGAATGACCTTGAACCCAGGCGTCCCCATTGGAGGCCCTGACGACCTTGTACGACAGGTTCTTCATGTCCAGTAATGGACTACAAGACACTAGTGACTCCGCGCAGACTGACCTTGCACGATGATCAAGTGTGGAACTAACCTTGAACCCAGGCGTCCCCATTGGAGGCCCTGACGACCTTGTACGACAGGTTCTTCATGTCCTTCTGCACCTCGGGGTCGTCGAAGCGGCGGCCGATCAGCCGCTTGGTCGCGTAGAACGTGTTGCCGCTGTTGGTCACCGCCTGCCGCTTGGCCGGCGTGCCGACCAGCCGCTCGCCGTCTTTGGTGAACGCCTCGTGGGAGGGGGTGGTGCGGGAGCCCTCGCTGTTCTCCACCACCTGCGGAAAGGGGGGAGGAGTTGCTTCTTGTTAAAACTACATGGTTTAATGAACATCCTGGCCATAAGGTTTTTCTTTTTATATATGTCACCGGAAAGTAGCAAGAATCGTAAGTTGATCAATTTCCTAGTTAGTTGATTAACTTTCGGAATATAACAAATGTATTATTTAACGCATTGGATTTCAGTTAATTGATCATCTTACGGTAGCATGGCAGTAATTTACGATTTTGACACAAGTAAGATCGTCCTCAAATGGGCCGATCGTTGCTCAATGTACTATTTAACGGTGCACTATTATCCGTAACTTAATACACTGTTCCCTGATTGGTTGCCGGGATAACACCACATGAGCCGTTGAACCAATCAACGTTCACCTCACCTTCGTTGGATTATTTTACGGCAAGACCCCATAAAATGATCAATTTACTAAAATACATACGTTAAATAATACATTTCAACTGCCGTTTATTATTTTCCGGAAGTTAATCAACTACCTAGGAAATTGATCGACTTACGATTCTTGCTATTTTCCGGTGACATATATATTTTTATAACAGTGTACTGTGTCAAGTACTGTGTCAACACAATTATTATAGACATCTCACAGAAGCTTGTGTCTTAATCCCAAACCTAAACTCCCTAAATATTCAGACTTCTTAACTGGTGGTGAGTGGAAGCACCCCAAATGTTCAGGGACCCAATGACAAATTAGATAAGTAGTTAAAACTAGGGGAATGTAAGGGAGCCTATCATCTTTTCGTTCCAAGTCAAACTCGCCTGCTCGTGGTACATTCTGCCGAATAAGAAACGAGGCACTGGCAACTGGCTGGTAGCGGTATAACTATCACAATACGGATGACGACAAGGTATGAAAATGAAGAAAATAATTAGTCCGTCTCTTAGATAATAAAAAAATATAAGACCCGTATTTTTTGTTTTGTCGAAATAACAAGAAAATACTTAGATAAAGCGCATTAAAGTTACGGAGTGGGGGCTAACTACGTCACGTTAGAGTATATTTTGTACTATAACGTGACGTCATGTGACATTTAAAATCAATGTATCTTCGTAAGTTTTTGAACAAGAGGCAAAATAAAAAATACGTATCCAATATTTTTCATTAATCTATCTGATGGACATTAAATTATTTTTTAGTCGTCATCCCAATTTAAGGCGTAGCTAAATACCACAGACCGATGACCGGCGTGGCGATTATGGGTATATTCTCCAGATGTTGGCCCTAAGTGGCGAACAACTGGAGAGGCCTATGTCCAGCAGTGGAGGCTTTACCCATAATCGCCACGCTGGGCAGGCGGGTTGGCGATCGCAGAGCAAAGCTCCTCGCTGTGGTGACGCTGCTGCCCGTCATGGTATTTAGCTACGCCTTCAACCGTGATGGTTAGACCACAACCAGTCGGCTGCCAGAGCCTCGTTTGATATTCAGCAGGATGCACCACGGGCAGGTGAGGGTGGCTTGGAGCAAAGAGGTGATAACGTCGCTCCCTTACATCCTCGACTGAAATATATAGATGGCAATGTACCGCGGTTTCTAGGAAAGCCAGAGGCATGGTGCCTCAGACTAGCTGGTACCGCGCGTCGCTCTGGCGCCGCTGCAAAGGCGCCCACGCATGGGCGTGGACACCGATCGACGGCGCAGACACATTTCTCTTTTATTACATCACAAATCATCATAATGAATTATCCGCGTCAACATAAACGCGTGATAGAGTCCATATACAAAAAAAAAAAAAAAGTCTCTCAGCTCGGCATGCCTTTGACAAACGCCTCCTCAAGCTCCTATTTATTAGCATATATTTACCTTGGGTGTCTTGCCCTCCATAACTGCGACACACGAGTTCGTGGTGCCCAAGTCGATACCAATGACAGCCCCGCGGACTCCATCCGACCTGAAGACGAAATGTTCTAATGACATACACAATTCAAAACAAAACATCCATACTTAATACTAGCTGTGCTGTGTTTTTTTTACATTTTCCATTATTTCTTCACTCCTAATAGTTGCAGCAAGATGTTATATAGCCTAAAGCCTTCCTCGATAAATGGTCTAATCAACACAAAAATAATTTTTCAATTCGGACCAGCAGTTCCTGAGATTAGCGCGTTCAAACAAACAAACTCTTCAGCTTTATAATATTAGTTAAGATTATAATGGGAAAGTGTGTCTGTATGTTTTTGTTTCTATAACAAACATACAGACAGACGGACAGACAGACAAATATTTTACTGATTGCATTTTTGGCAACAGTATCGATCACTAATCATCCCCTGATAGTTATTTTGAAAATATATTTAATGTAGGTACAGAATTGACCTCTCTACAGATAGAAGATTATGTAAGTTAACACAACCTAGACTTCCTACATATCTATGTGCTCCTGGTACTTTTCACTTAGAAACTAATCTTATCAGCTAGAAAAAACTGAGAGGCAGCTTTACTGATAAATAATAATTTGTAACAATCTCCTAAATGTTCAGGGTACCATTTTTAGGGTTCCGTAGCCAAAATGGCAAAAACGGGACCCTTATAGATTTGTCATGTCTGTCTGTCTGTCCGTCCGTATGTCACAGCCAGTTTATTCCGAAACTATAAGGGCTGCATTATTGAAATTTGGTACGTAGATGTATTCTGTGAACCGCATTAAGATTTTAAAATAAAATCAGAAAAAAATCCAAAATTTTTGGGGTTCCTCATACATAGAACTGAAACTGTCTATGAATAGGTATTTGAAAATGATATTGAGGTTACAAACATCATTTTATTCTAAACTGAATAGTTTGCGCGAGAGACTCTTCCAAAGTGGTAAAATGAGTTGTCAGCCAGATAAATCTTCAGACCAGCAGCTCTACTGACAATCATTCTTATCTATTTATGGTACCCTTTTTATTTATTGGTTATTCTATTCTTTTTTTTTTTTTAATTCCGTGACCTGGCGATCTGTGCGGACACAATGAGCCATTCTTATACATGACTTTTTTTTTATTTACTTAATATCTATATATATAAAAGGAGAAACTGACTGACTGACTGACTGACATATCAACGCACAGCCCAAACGGCTAAACGTAGGCACTTGAAATTTGGAAGGGACGTAGCTTAGGTACCGTAGGGGTGCACTAAGAAAGGAATTCCCGAAATTCCCACGGGAACGGGAATTAGCGGGAAAATCCTTTTGTATGAAAAATCTAAACCGCTTAAGTTAGACGCTTGAAATTTGGCATGCAGGTACCTTAGTAAATATAAAGTTTAGTTATGGCTGTATTTTGAGAAATTCCCACGGGAACGGGAGTTAGCGGGAAAAAACTTTTGTATGTATAAATTTAAACACGCGGACGAAGTCGCGGGCAAAAGCTAGTTCTATTCTATAAAAGAAGCCTAAAAAATAAATGTTGTCAAGGCGATGGCATTATCTCAAAACCGAACTTTGAGACCATACAAAGCCCTGATAGGTACATAATCTAGCACCACCGCAAAGGTCCAAAGTGCAAAGGCACAGAGACCGCTCAAGGGTGCAGTTAGTATTATCTATGGTAGGGCTTAACTGATAAGATTGTAAAGACGTTGACCCAGGAACAAACGGCATGGTGGGAATCAGATAAGAGGATTTTTTAACCTAGTTTAAAATAAATAAATAACCCAAGACATGCCACGCTGGGCCACACAGCGCCATCTAGCCCCAAACTAAGCCGAAGCTTGTACTATGGGTAGATAACTAACTAACTTAACTGATAAACTTACTTTCATACATTTTTTTGTAAATAAAATAATATACATAGAAAACACCCAGACCAATACAAACAGACATGTTCATGCACACAATTGTTTGTAATGTGTGGGGATCGAACCCACGACCCTTGGCTCAGAAGGCAGATATCAGGCATAATAATATTTGTATGAATATAGCTCTCAGCTAAGGGTTGTGGGTTCAATTCACACACAGTACAAACATTTGTGTTCATGAACATGTCTGTTTGTATTGGTCTGGGTGTTTTCTATGTATAATATGTATTTATTTACAAAAAAATGTATCAAAGTAAGTTTATCAGTCGTCTAGTACCCATAGTACAAGCTTCGGCTTAGTTTGGGGCTAGGTGGCGCTGTGTGGCCCAGAGTGGCATGTCTTGGGTTATTTATTTCATCATCACCTTCCAAACCAGTTTTAACCATAGGTACCACTTCAAATCCTATTCAAGTAATATTGATATTTGCACTCAATTCACACAGCATTCATATAAATGAGTAGGAACCGAAGTAGAGAGTAAAACAGAAATTGCAAGTTCTGTACTGTCCTTTCATAGGAAATAAATAATTAGGAAGCATTGAATGTTACCATAACAGTAGGTAGGTAACTAAAGATCTTAGTAATAATGCTTCTGAATGTTATTGGGTCAACAATTTCGTATAAGATTTTTTTAGATTCAAGACACAACACAAGGCATTTTAGCGGCTATAAAAGTAATAGACGACCAACAGTTTAATATTTTTGCTACTTTTATAGCCATAACCAAAGGTCGTGCATTTACCAAGAGTTAGGTTATGATGAAATAATTACGCAAAATATAATAAAATGTACTTACTTATTTCTGTACTGAACTGCATGGCGTTGGTAGATAGGAACTGTGGGGCCAGCGCTCTGAAAGAATGGGAATTAAAAGGTTATAACCATTGAAAAAATTACATAAAAATTCTCCATGTGGGGGTCGCCTGCCGGTCCCAGATTTTGAATAAATTTAACTAAAATGCAAGTACAACAGCAAAGGGAGCAATCAAAATTAATTCTTTGACATTTTAGACTAATCTGACAAACGATTTTCATTCGTTTTCTCAAAGAAAATGGTCACTTACGCTTTTGAGAATTGTCGAGAAATTTCTGTTTGTGTAGTATTCGGTCCCGATTCCTGAACACTCCAGGGCCTTTCGGCCGAATGCCCGCGTCGCGCACAACATTTTTATTTCAGTATTAACAACTATTTAATTTATTTTTTGATTTCAATTCACTTCAAACAGGACATGTGGGTGACGCAACTTCATGAAAGAACAATTTTTTCTTTTTTTTCTCGCACACTCCGATTTTCCTTGCCAGACGAAAAATGAATACAGACTGCTCGTTGTGGAATATTCTCGTTATATCTCGATGGAGGTCGTTTTCGATTACGAGTTAGATAAAAATCAAATGAATACTACTCCGCTATTGGTTAGTTGTAATATTGACAATCTAACACCCAACCACGTCAAAGCAAGGTAGTGACGTTACAGGGAATGATAATAGAGAATAGACTATTGTTATGTAACAGTAGCGTTCACGATGTGTCGTATTTTCATTCCTTGTAATGAAATTATTTCAATTTCATGTAAAATATTTAGATTATAGAAATTTAATCTAAAATTTATCTCATTAATTTTTAGGAGGACGCGGAGGACGTCTCATGGCAAAGTGTCCTATCTTGGGGTCGTTAAATTGTGAAAATGTCCTTATAATTATAATGCATCATTTACATTCAGCCCTGTTGGGACGGGAAGTGAGCAGGGAAGTGGGAAGCGCGAGAGTGTAAACAGGTGATTTGCATGGGTCCCCTACGTAGCTTCAACTGTTGTTGCGAAGCTCACTGTTTCGAATTTTTTTCGACTGCCTCATTGGTTCGAAAGCTTATGAGGCATTCCAAAAAAAATCGAAACAATGAGCTTCGCGACAACGGCGTTCGAAGCTACGTAGGAAACCCGATTCGTATTGATGCTGCCGCTGCCATTGACATTGCCCCGCGCTCCATCACCATCTGTTGTCGTTTTTTCGCGCGGAAGTCAAAGGATGGTAACGCGAACTCGAGTAAGTGTTTACATTCAGCATTCTTCACTCATTCTTTCTTTCCAAAATACATAAATCCCCCCAAAAACATTTTCATGTAAAATGTAGCCAAGACGAGGGCGAGACCACATTGCGTGCACTGTCAAAAAGTTATCAGATGTCATGAAGGGGCTAAGCTGACTACAACTCTACACGCCCCCAATTATTCTACAATCACAAACTTAACATCTTTGCCAAAATATGTGGATGGCCGTTTCGCATAATAATGAGGGTAATTTTTTTTTTCGTTTCCACAATAGTTCTTACGAAAGCTCAACGGCCAAGCCACATATTTTGGAAAAGATGTTAAGTTTGTGATTGTAGAATAATTGGGGGCGTGTAGAGTTGTAGTCAGCTTAGCCCCTTCATGACATCTGATAACTTTTTGACAGTGCACGCAATGTGGTCTCGCCCTCGTCTTGGCTACATTTTACATGAAAATGTTTTTGGGGGGATTTCACCTCTTTTTGTAGGTTCCTTGTTTATTGCAGTATTGTATTTTTACTTATTCTCGCTATTTTTTAGCAATTATTCACTGAATAAATATATATATTATATAGTACGCAGTCAGTTCATCATCATCATCAGCCTATAGCCGTCCACTGCTGGACATAGGCCTCTGCAATTGTTCGCCACTTCTGGCAAACAACTGGAGGCTTTACTCGTAATCGCTACGCTGAGCAGGCGGGTTAGCGATCGCAGGACGTAGCTTCTCCCTCCGGTGACGCTGCTGCCCGTCATCGGCCTGTGATATTTACAGCCCGTTCCCATTTGTCGGGTCCGGATTTTAATCGGAGGTTACAGTGGCAGAACATTTATATTATATGGAGCTATTCACACTTGTTGGAATTCGATTTCTTGCCGGGCCCGACAAGAAATGTCGGGTGTTTTGCCAGCCCTCTATGCCCGGAAAAAAATCGCCTCGCCTATGAATATGAATGGCGCTGTTCACATTTGTCGGATGTCGGGACCGATAACCGATGATTGAAACTTGTATATTAGTTAATATAATTATGGACTGGTAGAGAATGCCACACAGCACTAAGGCCGCCATTTGTATTTTCATCATCATGATGATGATGATGATGATGACGATGTTAGTTTTCTGGCTCGCCCAATGGTTGACTGGTATAGAATGCCACATGGCATTAAGTCCGCCATTTGTACTTTCATCATCATCATGATGATCATGATGATGACGATGTTATAGTTTTCTGGCTTGCTATATGGTTAACTGTTAGAGAATGCCACACGGCATTAAGTCCGCCATTTGTACTTTCATCATCATGATGATGATGATGATGATGATGATGATGATGATGATGATGATGATGTTATAGTTTTTTGTCTTGCCCAATGGTTGACTGGTATAGAATGCCACATGGCATTAAGTCCACCATTTGTACTTTCTTTGAGCAATAAAAATTAAATAAATACGACAACCGATAAAAAACGGACTAATTTTAGGGGTTGGGGTGGTAAAGTTTAAAGTTTTAGAATTTTCCTCTAGCTTGTATACTAATAGCAGCTTACATATCAAATTTCAGCTTTCTCAGACTTCAAGAAGTACCTACCCTAAGAATTTTATGTTTCGTACAAATTGCCACCCCTTAATGTGAGGGGTCGGGGGGTAAAGATTAAAGTTTTATAATTTTTCTCTTGTTTATTTGCTAATATCATCTTATAGACCAAATTTCAGCTTTCTAGATCTTTAGGAACCACCTTAAGAATTTTTTGTTTCATACAAACTGCCATCCCCTAATTTTAGGGGTTGCAGGGGTAAAGTTTGAACTTTTATAATTTTTCTTTTGTTTGTATACTAATATCAGCTTACATACCAAAATTCAGCTTTCTAAGACTTCTGGAAGTACCCAATAATTTTGATGATCAGTGAGTCAGTCAGTCAGTCAGTCAGTGACGAAATCGGAGGTTTTTATATGTTAATAAAAACCAAAGTATCAAAGCTACGGTATTCAAACTTTGTATGTTTAATAAGTGTACTGATGGCATTCTATCTTGAAAATTTTAACTATTTAGCATCATTCAAACCAAAGTTATGAGGTTTCAAAAAAACGGCGAAACCTTTCGAGAAAAGATAGGTAGTGCCCTTGCGCTTCGCTTGGCTCGTCTTGGCGAGGGCACGACCGTGCCCTCAGATTGAGCAGATATGCTACCGCCGCGATAATCTCGACGTCACTAAAAAAATGTAGGTACCTACTTGCAGCGCTTTCCTTGATAGGGGCTAGAGCTAGGTAGGGCTTGATAGGTACCAATGAAAATTGACAAATCATTTAGCTCACGGCCTATGAGACCCTACAGATCGGGGGCCCGGGGCATTTTGAAAGTTTGCCTTCATAGTAGTAGGTATGGTACGAAAGTGAAGTTAAAAGTTGACACTTCTAAAATTGAATTAAAATAACGTGTTGTAAAAACAAAACGTATTTATTTTTAATTGCAAAATATATACATACATTAATAGAATAAGACAAGTCTTACAGAAATCGCAAATAAATTAAAGCAACTTGGTCTTTTATTTACCTACATGTATGCAGAAGTTAGACCCCGAAGTGCTATCGAAGTTACGTCGGGCCGTTGTAAAGTTATTCAGATATCCACAGATACGTGACATCTAAGTAATTTTAATTAGAGACAAACATCTAAATTCCGTGATCTAAATCGCTGAAAAGTAAAATCGCTAGTTCCGCCGATCAACAACAGATGGCGTTAGCCCGCAACGTCCAGCAATATACAGACTGACCAGAATGTTTTGACACGAGAGTGACATTAACATGAGGGCGTTAGCGCTAAACAAGAATGTCAAAAATCGATGTTAAAAGTGATATTTTCTATAGAGGAGGACGTTAGTTCTGAATTCAGCCACGTGTCAAACATCCTTGTGGATCTGTAAGCTGGAGATCTAAGGGTGCGTCCCCATCAGACCGACTCGCCAGCAGCGCGTAAAGCCGGATTTATATTTGTCTGATATGTTGTGACGTGACGCGTCAGAACGGTATCGGTTTCATACATTTAGTATAGTAACGTTCATACTAGGAATGCGTATTGTGTTGTGATGGCTTGTGTAAATGTATGAAACCGATACCGTTCTGACGCGTCACGTCACAACATATCAGACAAATATAAATCCGCGTTAAGTTTCGCGCGAACAGCGCAGGAGTAAAAATGTAACGAATATGCACGCGCGCAGCTCGGAAGCCGCGCATTCGCGGCGCATTTGTCAGGATGTGAACGCACCTTTATGCACGTTTTTTATTTATGATTAGTACATACGAAGTTCACTTTATCTTAATATTAACTATTATTTAAAATCTAATTTATAAATAATATCTTCTTAAAAGTTAATTTTATTATAATTACCTACAATTAAACTTAATTGCTATAACACTACATTAAAATGGACGGACTGAGATCTCAATATATCACATAATTTTAAAAATTAGGTAACCTACTTTATAGTACGAGATATGACTAGCGTCAAAGCCATTACATTCAACTTGCAAGTAAGAAAATACAGCATTCAAAAAGCCGACTAATGAAAGTCTAAAAATCAACCCTAGTCGCAACTGACAGGTACCTAATCCACAGACCTAATCAAACACTCGTCCGTTGGGACCACATAATACAGAGACATTTTTCAAAAATTAAGAAAATATCATAATTCTGAAACTATTAAACATAAACATTCGGATACCCTACGACAAGGGACCAACTATTCTTTAACGTCTACATACTTATTTTCCGGCCGCCCTGTATAATTATTATGCCGGTGACATGGGCATAGGTTCACTGCGCGGCCGCGGCTTGTAGTAGTCGGTTCTCAACTGCTTGAAACAGTCGGTTCTCAACTGCTTGAAACAGTCGGTTCTCAACTGCTCGAAGCAGTCGTTCTCAACTCCTTGAAGCAGTTCATGTACGGCCGCTCTTTGGCCTTAATCAGCAGTGGTAGAGGATGGCGCGGGAGGAGCCTCATCCCTCGCCGCGAGGAGGCCCCGTAGCGCCAGTGCCTCTTGCCGGAGTGCCGCGATGTGGGCGCGGAGGGACGCGTTTTCTTGCTCCAGAAGACATGCCCGCCATGCGATCTAATGGAGGAAACTTTTATTAGCTTTTGAAGTTCATATCTTTGGCAGCGGTCTGATAAATAAATAAATAAAATAAATATCAGACAACATCACATACATTGCTCCGATCCCAAAGTAAGTAGCTTAAGCACTTGTGTTATGGGTATCAGAACAACGAAGGTACCACAAATACAATACTTAAATACAAATATAAACACCCAGACACGGAACAAACACAAGTGTTCATCACACGAATGTTTGTCCCGGGTGGGAATCGAACCCACGACCCTTGGCTCAGAAGGCAGGGGTCACTACCAATTGAACCACCGAGCCAGTCAATTAATTCAATCATTCAATTAATCAACAACCCTGGTCCTTCCGCTGCTGAACGTTGGCCTCCTGTAATTCGCACCATATTTCTCTATCCTGTTGATCCACCATTCAGCAAAACAGACCCTGGACCAAAATTTGATCGGCTACCCATATCTACTATACAAAAATAAGTCGGGTTTTCCTCCCTGACGCTATAACTCCAGAACGCACGAACCGATTTCCATGGTTTTGCATTCGTTATAAAGGTCTCGGGCTCCGTGAGGTTTATAGCAAATTAAGGAAAAAAAATTTTTACAGCAATCTGGTGGCGAAACGGAGTTCGCCGGGTTTGCTAGTGCATTATAAGTATTTATTGACTTATTTAATTACATATAAAATAAGTTTCATCCAATAAACTCGGCGAAGGGCGTTGTATGGCGGGATCTTAGACCATAAGATTTTCGTCTTCTATATAAGTTGGTAAAAATTACTTATGCGTAGTAGTTAGCAAGGTAGGTACCATATATTAAATTAAACGCCCTTTTCTTCGATTACAACACCTTTTTATTCGCTCTCCAACTTCTTTTCACAACTTACAAGATACAAGTCACATCATAAGTATTTGAGTCCCGTACGTTCGGAAATCCAAGCGTGAATATGATTGAATGTTAAATTATATGGTTTTTTAAAAAAAGATAAAGACATGACTTGGAAAATAATCTAACACATAGCTCACCTGGTCCTCCCTGATCCTCCTCGCGTCTCTGGACTTCTTCGCGGCTTGGTTGTTGCGCCTGCGTCTCTCGAAGTACTTCTCGTCTTTCAGCTCAGCTGGAATAGGCCTCTTCTCCCCCCTTCGGCGGACGTCCTCGCACGGGGGAGGGGTTAGGACTGGAATAGTAATATTATAAATACACGCTGGGCCACACAGCGCCACCTAGCCCCAAACTAAGCCGAAGCTTGTACTATGGGTACCAGACAACTGATAAACTTACTTAGATACTTATTTTTTGTAAATAGATACATATTATAAATAAAAAACACCCAGACCAATACAAACAGACATGTTCATGAACACAAATGTTTGTACTGTGCGGGAATCGAACCCACGACCCTTGGCTCAGAGGGCAGAGGTCACTACCAAATGAGCCACCGAGCCTGTCAAAATGTGCTGTGTGTGTCCTTAATAAATAAATAGATCAAATAATGGTAATAAATAATGGGATGAAAGAGAGTGGCCTATCATCTTTTCGCTCCAAGCCAACCTCACTTGCCCGTGGTGCATCCTGCCTATGCCTAATTACAAATCAGGCGCTGGCGACCGACGGGTGGCGGTATAACCATCACAATTGAAGGCGTAACTAAATATTTCAGGCCGATGACGGGCAGCAGCGTTACCGGAGCGAAAAGCTACGCCCTGCGATCGCCAACCCGCCTGCCCAACGTGGCGATTATGGGTAGGTATATCTTTCAGATGCTTGCCCTAAGTAGAGAACCACTGGAGATACAGCTGTGGACTGCAGTAGGCTGATGATGATGATGATGATGATATCAAATAATCATCAGAACAGCGTGAGGTAGTATGGGACAGACTTAGATGGAAAGCTCTTAATATTTTGAGTCGCTATACGTATTAGGTATACTTAATCAATGCTTACTTGGAGCAGTTCTGATGGGCAGGTGTTGGCAGTAGGGAGGCAGGCAGGGGGGCGGCTGAGGGGGCAGAGCTGCCAGGAGGGGCCCCACCATGCTGTGCACATCTGCAAGAGGAAAGATAAATCTTAACTAATATTATAAAGCTGAAGAGTTTGTTTGTTTTTTTGTTTGTTTGAACGCGCTAATCTCAGGAACTACTTACTGGTCCGAATTAAAAAATTCTTTTTGTGTTGAATAGACCATTTATCGAGGAAGGCTTTAGGCTATATAACATCACGTTGCAACTATTAGGAGCGAAGAAATAATGGAAAATGTAAAAAAAAACGGGGAAAAAATAACTATTCCACGCGGACGAAGTCGCGAGCACAGCGTAATAAATAACCCCAAGACATACCACGCTGGGTCACACATCGCCATCTAGCCCCAAACTAAGCCGTGGCTTGTACTATGGGTACTAGACAACTGATAAACTTACTTAGATACTTTTTTTTGTAAATAAATACAAATTATAGATACATAATAAACACCCAGACCAATACAAACAGACATGTTCATGAACACAAATGTTTGTATTGTGCGGGAAACGTACCCACGACCATTGGCTCAGAGGGTAGAGGGCACTACTAAATGAGCCATCGAGCCAGTCAAAACTTTATTACAATGTGAGAGTGAATCCATGCCCAATATTCATACAAATATGGATGAAGATATAATAAAGTAAAGAATAATAAAGATATAATAAAGTATAGAGTAAAGTTAACGCAAATGCAGAAGACTCTTTATTAGCCAGGAAAACTGCATGTAGGTACGCGTCCCCACCCTCTTGTAAAGGATGCCGCCCCCTGCAAATAGGGGGCGGCACGTTACCTCAAGATGGTAGGGACGTAGTTACATAGGTTTTACTAGACTAGAATATAATAAATAATATTTCACGTTTTGCGCGCAATTTTCTGCCTCGTGCAACGGTTCTTTGGATCAGCTATCAACTAAGGGCGGCGCCCATTTTTTTTTTTTTATAGTGTCTCGACATAATGGCTTCCCTACGCCTGATGGAAAGCGAAAGAGAAGCCCAAGTCGCTGTGGCAACAGGCAAGTAACTGGTCAGATACCTATCAGTTACCTACATAAACCTACGTTACCTTAGCTTTTAATCTCATCTGGCAGAGGCACAATCCGTGCATTGCTATGGCAATGTCTCTCTCAAATCTCTCAATCTTTTTCTACTTTTCAATATTATCACTGGCTGAACACGATGTCAGTCACAATCATAAAAAATCATTCTTTCTTTTTTTATTGTAAAAGTAACCCTTTCATTATTGCAAGTAATTTAATTAATCAATAACCTGGCTGTTTAATAGGCAATATCCGTTGATGTCTCTGCCTCTGTTATTAATGATTAAATACCTAATGTAATTACTACAGGACGATTAATTGGCTACGAAGGTACCTGCTATTTTAGTGCTGTTATGCGATGTTGAGGTCGGAGGTTGATTAATAATTCATGCAAATAAAATGATATTTAAATACATAGTTTAGGTAGTACAACCCCAAAGGCCCTTTTAGTCACATTTACAGTTAATCGTAAAAACAACTGTAACTGGGAGGAGTGGCGAAGCCGCGCGAATAAAAGATGATAAGGCTATCAAAAGGAGTGTTTTTTTTATAAGAAATAGGGGGCAGATAAGCAAACGGTTCACATGATTGTAGTGGAGAATGCCCACTAAGTCCGACGGTAGTCCGCTACGAGCACTCTGTCTGAGGGGGGTCGGGATGCCCGGATACTCGACGCAACCCCCCACAGAGCGGTAACGCCGGTCCGCGGCGTGGGCGTCACACCTCTCTCGGACGGTGTGGTGTCCTCCCTGCATCATGCGTTGCACGACGCCACAGACCACCATGTCTGAAAGCACGTGTCATCGTCTTCCTCGGGACCCCTAACCTAAGCGCAAACGCACCACAACCCTAAAAGCCTTTTTAGTCACATCTTACGGCAGGTATACATCGGTAGCTTTCGTATGGTAAAGAAACTGGCAACAGCGTTTACCTGGGTTCACATAAAACCTCTGCGGTCTTCAAACCACCTACCAAGCGTAATGACTAAGGACCTAAGGACTAATGAAATCCCCCGAAATGACTCTCATTGGGGGAGGCCAATGTCCAGCAGTGGACCTTAGCAGGCAGATGATGATGAATATACTCTAACAGTAAAAACCCCATTCTTCATCAGCCTATCGCAGTCCACTGCTGGACATGGGCCTCTCCCGTTATGCATCACTTTGGTCAAACATGAGGCTCTACCTATAATCACCACTCTGTGCAGGCGGGTTGGCGATCGCAGGGCGTAGCTTTTCGCTCAGATGACGCTGCTGCCCGTCAACGGTCTGTGGTATTTCACTACGCCATCAATTGTGCTGGTTATACCGCCACGAGTCGGTTGCCGAGACTCGTTTGTTATTCGGCAGGATGCCCACGGGCAGGTGAGAGTTACTTGGAGCGAAAAGATGATTGGAAGCTCCTTTACATGCCTAAAACATGATAGTGATAGGTAGATTAGCATGACAGTGACCGCAAAAGTTTAAGCCCAGTAGTCATCATCATCATTATCAGCCGTAGGGGGTCCACTGCTGGACATAGGCCTCCCCCAAAGACTTCCACAGCGGCCGGTTGCAAGCTGCCCGCATCCAGCTCCATCCTGCGACTTTTATGATATCGTCAGTCCACCTCGCTGGAGGGCGTCCCACACCGCGTTTTCGGTCAAAGGGTCTCCATTCCAAAACTTTTCGGCCCCAACGGCCATCGGTTCTCCTCACTATGTGCCCTGCCCACTGCCACTTCAGCCTGCCAATCCTCTGGGCTATGTCCGTGACCTTGGTTCGTCTACGGATCTCCTCATTTCTGATTCGATCTCGTAGAGAAACGCCGAGCATAGCCCGCTCCATAGCTCGCTGTGCGACCCTGAGCTTTCGCATGAGCCCAGTAGTAACACTCTTGATATCAAAGCTCAAGCTCGAGCTTGATTAAGAGGATTGTCCCCTCCGGCGTTTTCCTGGCGGAACGTACGAGCTCCATGAACTCACTCCGGCTGCGATAGATTGGCTTCGCCAATTAGATATTCACTTGTGAGGACTTGAGCACAGAAAAGCCATACGACATGATATCAAAGCTAACCTCAATAAAATCACCAAGCCGTTTAGTTACCACGCCAATCAGTCGATCAAACAGAACACTTGCCCGTTCAAATATCATCCCTTACAACAAATATTTGTCCCCCATAAATAAGTTTACCGACCGTTTTGGGGCACGTGCCCTCGATCAAGGGGCCATTATTAATTCAAGAGCACCTGCTTTGCGTGTTTTTTATTTAATAATATATGCTTTGTAATGGTTAGATAATTACCGGTGGGTGTTTGCGAATGACGGTAGCGTCATACGCAAATGTTAGAGAAAATTATGTGTGTTTTTGGAATGGATATTTTGATCGTAGGAATAATAGTGCCGTTAAAGAACTAAGAGGTCGGACTGAAAATAAAATTCGTTAGTGAATTTTTCCGTGAAGGGATTACTCGAGCTTTTTATTCGCTTTCAGCGTTTATTTATTCCAATCACTTGCAAACTCTGGATTGACCTCCCAGCCGCGGTGTTTTCTGATGGCTACGACATGTCCTTCTTTAAACAGAAACAGGACAAAGAGACTCTAAGTGACAAAGAAAGTTCTTTCCGCACGGTAGGCAGCGGCATGGCTGTGCCCCTGGCATTGCTGATGTTCATGGGCGGCGGTTACTGTTTAACATCAGACCTTACTTACTCGTCTATCACAAACAGCAAAATAAAAAAAAGCAGCACAGGACTGTACGTCGAATTTGAGGGCAGCATTGGTTAAAGACATTCTTTTCCTACGGCAAACGGGCCTGAAGGTCACCTGGTGGCAGGTGATCAGTTTAGCCCAGACACCGCACCACCAAGGGAGCAGGGAAATTTATAGACTCGGTTTTTGAAGGTGCCTTATTCATATCCATTCAGTCGCATCTGGAAGCTGATTCCAAAAATTCGCTGACTTGCAAACAGCACACAAACTTGCACGGATCCCAACGAAACAGATCCAAAGTAAGGAATTCTATACTTATTAGCGTTTTTTTTTCTGTGGCAAACAAGTCTATGGCCCGCCTGATGTTAAGCGGCTACCGCAGTCTATGGACACGTGCGACACCAGGGGTACCACACGCGCGTTGAAAAACCTCTTCAAAACCTTTTTGAAGGACCCCATACTGTAGTCTCGGGGGAGAGCCACGGCAGGGAGCTCATTCCACAGCCTGAGTGTACGCGGCAATATGTTTCTGCTATTGAACTGATATTTGCATGTTCTCTTTTCATTCAATCAACATTTAAGGGCCTCGCTCTTTCCGGTTCCTTCCTCTCTTGCCTTTATTGTGCCTTCGAGTATAAATATTATTAGTTTGTCACTTACAAGGTGTTTCCATTCTCCCTATTCTGTTATTCAACATTTTGTATCGAGCATCTCTTTTCCTTCATCATCGGCCATCGCAGTCCACTGCTGGACATAGGCCTCTTCAGTTGTTAGCCGTTTTGTGCAAACACCTGAACGTAGCTCTCCAAGAGTGAAAGATTTTTGAAAAGCGGCGCAGAATTTTTTGAATTCATTCGTTACAAACACACAAAAAAGACCAAATCCCTGTCAATTGCCACCGCCATGCCGGCCAAACGAGCCAGGAGCTCCGGAAACCCTACTCTCCGACAGAAACACGACCCGGAGGTCATTTGGACGCGGCATTCTGTAGGGTGTGGGTCCTTCCCCGGACGGGCAGCTCAATTCGAGCGAAGATTCGCTATGCCCTTCCTCTTTTATATTTCAGGTTTATAATAATGTCAAAAATCGTGACATTTTGTATGAGTGCGGCGTTAGATCCGAATTCGGCCACGTGACCAAAGATATTTTAGGTCCAAGCCACCCTCACCTGCCCGTGGTGCATACTGGCGAATAACAAACGAGGAGCTGGCAACCGACTGGTGGTATGACCATCACGATTGAAGGCGTAGCTGAATACCACAGGCCGATGACAGGCAGCAGCGCCACTGGAGCGTGGAGCTACGCCATGCGATACCCAATACTCCAAGTAAAGCCACCAGTTGCTTACAAAAAGTGGCGGACAACTGGAGAGGCCTATTACCAGCAGTGGACTGCAATAGCCTATTGCATGATGATGATAACGACCCAAAGATACAGACAAAGACGTTTTGGCATGTGGGTGAACTGTCAAAGTGACATTTAGTCTTAGGTTTGGTCTGTAATAAAAAATTTGTTCGACTTTTCACCTTTTACTGGAAAAGTCGAACCAATATTCGACCTCGCGTTCCCATCACTAGCGATCTAGCTGTCAAATAGTGACGAGACGCGACCGCAAAGCTGACATATACTTATCCGCACAAATAGGCGCTCGGTAGCGTGACAGGCGAAGTTATGATAACAGGTTACATGGCTATAATTGATTTTATACATTTATTAATTTAAGTTTACCCTAGAAAGTTTACTTGTTCGACAAATCTTAACTGAGATTCAACTTAACAAGGCAAAAGGCTAGGTAGCTAGGTTTCAAGCGCTCAGACGTTGAGTTGCGGAACATTAGCCCGTTTCTTTCAATTCAATTCTAGCAAAGATTCGCTATGCCCTACCTCTCTTTATAATTCTCTCTTTTGCCGGGTCCCTGCATGTTGCTGCCACTGGCGGTACTAAGTGGTAGGTTTTCTGGAAGGTGTGAATCCCCCACACCATGCCGACTATAGCAATGGTCTCGCGATGAATCGCCACAGATTCCAGCTGGTCTTTTTTTTGAAAGAAAGAAAGAAAAAAAAGAAAAAACGTTTATTTGGTGCAAAACAATACATGCCAGTTTTAACAAATATATTGTAAAACGAAGGTATTACACAGGTAGGCACATCTAACGTAATAACGTACACTAATAGTTCAATGCACCAAAAGGGTAACCACTCAGCATTAGCCGTGACGCAAGCGCCGCGGCGCTGATTTTCAGTGGTACCGTTACGCAATAGGCGGCAGACGAGCCAGTATGATGCCTGATGGGGCGTAACGGTGTGATGGGTGCAGCCACACCATTGCACGAGGTCCGCCCAGGGAGCACTCCATTCCTTCCCGGAGCCAGGAGTAAGGGTATCCTCTTAGGACCAGTAGTGGATCCGTTTCTCATCCGCGGCTGATCAGGACAGACAGGGACAGGGATTTTTTTATACTTTAAAAGCTCGACATAATGGCTTCCCTTCGCCTGATGGAAAGCGAAAGAGAAGCCCAAGTCGCTGTGTCAACGGGCAAGTAACTGGTCAGCTAACGGTCTGTTGCAACCGCCATCCGGCCCAACCCTAACCCCCCACGAGCTCCGGAAACCCTATTCACGAGCAGAAACACGACCAGGAGGTCATTTAGCTGCGGTATTTTATAAGTCCTTCCCCGGGTGGGCAGCTCAATCCGAGCGAAGATTCGCTATGCCTTACTTCTCTTAATGATTCTCTCTACTGCCGAGTCCCTGCAAGTTGCTGCCAACTGGCGGTAATAAGTGGTAGGTATGGCCTCCTTTTCTGGAAGGTGTGAATCCCCCACACCATGCCGACTATAGCAATGTTCACGTGCTGAATCGCAACAGGCTCCAGCTAGTCTAATTTTTTTATGCAATAGGCGGCAGACGAGCAAATGCTTTTGACAGGCTCGGTGGCTCAATTGGTTGTGACCCCTGCCTTCTGAACCAAGAGTCGTGGGTTCGATTCCCACCCGGGACAAACATTCGTGTGATGAACACTTGTGTTTGTTCCGTGTGTGGGTGTTTATATTTGTATTTAAGTATTTATTTGTGGTACCTTCGTTGTTCTGATACCCATAACACAAGTGCTTAAGCTACTTACTTTGAGATTAGAGCAATGTATGTGATGTTGTCTGATATTTATTTATTTAATTCTCTCTAATGCCGAGTCCCTGCAAGTTGCTGCCAACTGGCGGTAATAAGTGGTAGGTATGCCCTCCTTTTCTGGAAGGTGTGAGTCCCCCACACCATGCCGACTATAGCAATGTTCACAAGCTGAATCGCAACAGGCTCCAGCTAGTCTTATTTTTTTATGCAATAGGTGGCAGACGAGCAAATGCGATAATTTTAAACTGAATAGTTTGCGCGAGAGACTCTTCCAAAGTGGTAACATGTGTACCCAAGCGTGATACATGCATTTGGCAGCTAATTTCGTCCTCGGCAACACTTGTGGGTTTCCCAAAATTTATGCTGTCAATCTGTCGGCGGATTGGCCGTAACAATCGGATGTCACCCCGTCATCGCACCTGCTGGGCGGTGACCACGACTGTAGTAAAGTATGGGACATTTTTTTTTTATATAGTGGCTCGACATAATGGCTTCCCTACGCCTGATGGAAAGCGAAAGAGAAGCCCAAGTGACAGCCCGCTGTGACAACGGGCAAGTAACTGGTCAGTTACCTGTCAGTTGCCACCGCCATGCCGGCCTAACCCTAACCCCCCACGAGCTCCGGAAACCCTACTCACCGGCAGAAACACGACTCGGAGGTCATTTGGCATTGCCAGGTAAATAAATATTAGGGCCCTTTAAAAAGCGAGCCTAAGGGGCAGCGCAGACGGCACGCTTTTTGTTTGATAGAGTCTGCGTCTGAGACATTTAAAAAGCGCATCTAGGTCCCTACAGCTCTGCCGACAGAATGATCGAAGATGTGCGTTGAGTCTGTGAAATATCCGCGACAGATTTTTGCGCGTCGTGTGCATTACTGCATATTATTGCATCACAGACTAAAAAGTGCGTCACCGATAGTCTGTCCTCTGAGCTGCCCCTATAGATTTCTCAAGGGCCGAAAACGCACCTGTGGCTCCCCTGGTGTTGCGGTGTCTATGGGCTGAAGTGATCACTTACCTTCGGCCCCCTCTATCATAAAAAAAGAAATAATGTGGAAAGAGTTGTATTTTTTTATGTGTATAGGGAAAAAGGGAACAATCTATCATCTTTTTCCAAGCTTTGCATGCTCACGTACGTCTGGAACACGTAAGTCGCCGGTCTGTCGGTATTCTATCGGTTGCATTTTGGAGAGTGTGCGACGGAATTAATAAATTTGATTCTTCCTGCCCCCTTTTGTCATCGGGCGAGCAAATATACGGCCATAAGGCACCGTTATATGGTCCAAGTTTCTAAGATTCGCACAGCGCGTTTCGCCTCTACCTTCATAGTGCGAACGGCTAAACTGTGAAACTCTTTGCCGAGCTCCTTGTTCCCTGAGAGATACAATCTTCCGATTTTCAAGGCGAGAGTGAACCGGTTTTTGCTGGGTGCCTAATGAAATACTTCGAAGCGAACCGAGAGCGCCTCGCTAGTAAATTTTTTTTCTTAAGTAGGTACATACATTCATATAAATAACCCAAGACATGCCACGCATACATATTATACATAGAAAACACCCAGACCAATACAAACAGATATGTTTATGAACACAAATGTTTGTACTGTGCGGGAATCGAACCCACGACCATTGGCTCAGAGGGCAGAGGTCAGTACCAAATGAGCCATCGAGTCAGTCTATATCAAAATAATATTATGTTTCACCAATAAGCTTTTCCCTTGTAACTCACAACGCGTTGTCACCACCCGATGTACCCACGTGCGAAGTGACACCTGGCCGATCACGATGCGCGACCCCTGCCCTGCGACCTCGCCCCTACCACTGGTCCCGGGTCCAAGTCAACTCGAATTGAACTCACGCGTGTATCAACAATGCAACACTAGAAATAAATATAAAATAAATAAATATTACACAACATCACATACCTACATTGGTCCGATCCCAAAGTAAGTAGCTTAAGCACATGTGTTATTGGGTATCAGAACAACGAAGGTACCACAAATATATACTTAAATACAAATATAAACACCCAGACACGGAACAAACACATATGTTCATCACACGAATGTTTGTCCCGAGTGGGAATCGAACCCACGAATCTTGATCAGAAGGCAAATATTGGTGAAATAGTGGCGAACAACTGGAGAGGCCTATGTCCAGCAGTGGACTGCGATAGGCTGATGATAAGACAACATTTAGGACGACATAACGCTTTACTTACAGCAGATTATCTTCCATTCGAGTCTGAAACTGTTCGCCAACAGTCCATTGCTCCATGAACTTTTGACTGACAGAATCTTTGGCCCATTAACTTTTCGCCCAATCCGAGTTATTTTTTGTATGCAAGATTCGGCAGACGAGCAAATGTGTTGCCTGATGGTAAGCAGTCGACACCGTCCATGGACGCATAACTGAAATCGAGTTCTGGGGTCGCTGGCATTTTAACCTTTAGTTTCAAGAGAGGTAGGGCATAACGAATGTTCTCTAGAATGGAGCCGCCTGTCCGGGGAACGTCCTCCATTCTATGGAATACCGCAGCCAAATGACCACCGGCTCGTGTTTCTGCTGGTGAGTAGGGTTTCCGGAGCTTGTGGGCGGTAAGGTTTGGACCAGCATGGTGGTGGCAACTGACAGGCAACTGACCAGTTACTTTGTTGTCACAGCGACTTGAGTTTCGCTTTCCATCGGGCGTAGAGAAGCCATTATGTCGAGCTACTATAAAAAAAGTATGACCCCCTTTTTCACCCAATATGACTAGTAGGAGGTTAGTACCAATCGTAGGGGCTGTGGTGTCGAGCAAATTAAGTACAATTACACATCAGCCCGCGCCATTACGGCGCAATTACGTGCCGGGCGGCGCCACCGTCGCGGCGCGGGCAGCGGTACACGTTTGAAAAACAAATTAGCGACTACCTACCATTAAAGGGGTTACTTTGTAGGAACAGACTTGTCCCTACGAAAAGTGGAAGTACTTCCGCCGAGCTAGGTGATCGTGCTCGGGGACCGCGGTCCGACGGACTTTAAATTTCTAAATGACTACGATGATGGCCAGGCCGGCCTTGGTCCGATGGACCGTCTTGGATTTTCGTATATATAGCGAGTCGTGGTGAAAACTTCGTTTGCGCGTTGTAGGATTCTCTATTGTAGCGATGTATTGATAAATGTTGCTACACTTTGTAGGCGCTTACAAGCACTCTTCGTTCTTTTAACTTAAATAAATATCAGACAACATCACCTACCTACACAACAGTTTGCACAACGTTGCCCCTCTCTTCAGAAAACTTTTTTTTTTTTTTATACCACTAGGGTGGCAAATGGCTACCGGCCTGCCTGATGGTAAGCAGTTACCGTAGCCCATGGACGCCTGCAACACCAGGGGCATCGCATGCGCTTAGCCGACCCTTTAGAAACCTATTTATTTTCGATTTGAAGTGCCCCATACTGTATTCCCCTGAGAAAACATCAGCAGGTAGCTCATTCCACAAACGCAACGTTCTCGGGAGGAAATTTCTCTGAAATCGGACCGTGCGTGACCAATTAGGCCTCAAAGTGTGAGGATGAACACCTTGCCGATGGCGAGCGGTACGATGATAAAATGAAGCTGTTGGCATCATTTCGAACAGTTCTTCAGAACAGAACCCGTTGTACAATCGATAGAACACACACAAAGAGGCAAAGTCCCGCCTCAGGCTTAGTGGCTCAATATCGCTCGTAAGTTTGGGATCATCGACAATTCTCAAAGCACGTCTTTGAAGCGAATCAAAAGGTCCAAGTTGGTACTTAGGTGCTCCCGCCCAGAGATGACTGCAGTACTCCATATGAGGCCGTATCTGTGCTTTATATAAAAGCAATCTTTGCCTCGGACTGAAGTACCGCTTAGCTCTGTTTAGGACACCCAATTTCTTAGAAGCCAACTTGACCTTGTCATCTAAGTGATTCCGGAATTGGACATCATTAGATACGTCGATGCCGAGGATCCCAATGCTTTTTGAGATAGTCAACGGTGTAAACTACACTTCCTCTACCTCAAGGTTGTCTGGGAGAAATCTCTTACTAGCGATAAGACCGCCTAGAAGATGTCTGTATCACCTTTTCTGAATTGTGTCCAATAAAAAGCGAGCCACTATAAAAAAAACTATCTATCTATACATAGCTTCGATCCCAAAGTAAGTACATAGCTAGCTTAAAAAAGCACTTGTGTTATGGGTATTAGAACAACGAAGGTACCACAAATATATCATCATCATCAGCCTATTGCAGTCCACTGCTGGACATGTATCTCCACTTGTTCGCCATTTAGGGCAAACACCTGGAGGATATACCCATAAACACAAATAAATACATAATTAAAAAGACATGGGACAAACACAAGTGTGTTCATCACACGAAATAATGTTTGTCCCTAATTTTCATTACGCTACAATCAATAGTCAGGAGCAGAGCAGTGAAGGGATATGTTGGGAAAACGGGAGACATTTTTATCTGAATGTTTGACCGCGCATCACGCGAAAACGGTTTTCACGAATGCATTGGCAGAGGTCTAACATAAAATTTAGGTACCTACCATGAATATGGAAGCCCGTTATTTTTGAAATCCGATATCCACGCGCGCGACGCCGCTGGCACAGCTAGTAAATAAATAATTAAGCTCATCAATAGTACTTGCTAACTATGACCTAACGCCCAATCCCTTGGCCCCGCGATCCCGGGCACCCAGTGGCGTAACGAGCGCGTGGGAGCGCGCAGGTGCCGCCACATCGGTGTTGGTTTAGGTAACCCAATCGATAGCTCGCACTTTGTAACGTGTTGTCATTAGCGGCAAGATCATTAGGCGTAAGCCATGCGTATAAAAATAGATACATGTTTTCTTGTAATAAAAAAAGCATTCAGGATGACCTCACTCCACCTGATGGTAAGCGGTCGTGAGGTCCAATGTTAGGTCGACAGGCACAATAGGGCATACCCACCGCGCCTGTCGCCCTCACCCTGAAGGCCCACTGAGATGCCGTTTCACGCTACGCCTAAAGAACCTAGGATTGTCAGAGGAAGGAAACACATAAGCTAGAAGGGCTTTTATTAGTTCAATATGTAAGTAAGGTCGCAACAAGTCTTCCTCCAACCAGAGGTTGAGCGGTTATACCGCGGCCTATGGACGCCTGTAAGATAAGAGCATAACACGCGCGTTGCCGACCCTAACCCCCGGCTCCGAAAACCCTACTCGTCGGCAGATACGTGTATCACGTAGATACGTGCATCACCTCTGGGTCGTGACCCAGAGGTGATTTAGGGCTATATACAGTGGAGGTACATACTTCCCTAAGCAGAAACCGGAGCGAGAAGCTACACCCTTTTTTTTAAGCCGGGCAAAATGCTTTTGCGCATTCCCGCCGTTCGGGGGAACGACGGGGTATGTGGGACTCACGCCGCTCTCAAAAACGGAAGAGCGGCACCCTGCCTCAGGATGGTAGGAGGCAAGGAATACTCACTAAAACCCCGGTCCCTCCTTCAAGCACCTTTAGGGTGGTGTCACGGGGCCCGGAATGGTCTAGAACTGCCGCAACACCATTAGTGCTGCCCTAGGCTGGCCGGACAAACCCCCCCTCTTAGGGGGAGCGACGGGAGCGGCCCGGGGGGCCAGCCCGCTCCCGTCCAACATGAGAAGCGACACCCTGCGATCTCCAGCCCACCTGTCCAGTGTAGCGTTTATGGATATAACCTCCAGCTGTTTGCCCATAATGGCGAACACCTGGAGAGCCCTATATCAATAGGAGCAGAGCAGTGAAGGGAAGTGTTGGCAAAACGGGAGAATTTTTTTACCTATAAGTTTGAACGTGCATCACGCGAAAACGACTGCATGGAATTGAATGCGGTTTTCACCAATGTATATGCTAGAGGTCTAACTTAAAATTTAGGAAGAACAATTTAATTGAAGTCCGTTATTTTTGAAATCCGATTTCCACGCGTGCGACGCCGCCGGCACAGCTAGTAAGTAATAAATACTTAGCCGTAGGTAGGTAGGTAAGTGAGAGGTACGATCTTTCCTTGAAGATTTGAGGATCGTATAAGTAGTTTCGGAAAAACCTCGGGTGAACTATTCTACACTCACCAGGTGGCGCCAGAAGATGGTTGTAGCTCCTCAGGAGACGCAGCGCTGCTAAGGCGCCGTGCGGGCCTCCCTGCATCACGCCTGGATCCAACTCGTACAGATTCGTGGGCACGCTTTGTTCCATAGTCCACAAGTTCTCAAAGTCTGTCACACGTCAAGTTCAGCTATAGTCTTTGCACTTTTGCACGTTGGTTGTGATAAACATGTTCTGTCTCCGTATTTTCATAAGGTTATTTCTTTTTCACTGGTCTGGTAGACAATTTTCAATGTTAAGGGCCAGACGACAGACTATCCGTGACGCACTTTTTCACAATTATATGCAGTAACGCACACGACGCGCAAATATCTGTCGCGGATATTTCACAGACTCAACGCACACGACGCAAATCTTCGATCATTCTGTAGACGTAGACGCTCTTTTTAAAAGTGTCAGACGCAAACTCTATCGCACAAAAAGTGTGTCGTCTGCGCTGCCCCTTAACTATTTGGTATAGAAGCATAATTTTTTTTAATGTGTTTAGTTAAATTAATGATTTATATCTGCAAATGGATTCACGAGTTACTTTTGCACGTCATTCGGACATGCACCTCGCTTTGAGGCCTGATGAGAATAAATAACCCAAGACATGCCACGCTGGGCCACACTGCACCATCTAGTTTTAAACTAAAGCCGAAGCTTGTTAAAAGGGTACTACACAACTGATTTACTAACATAGATTCTTTGATTTTTTATATAAAATAATACATAATCTTAACTAATATTATAAAGCTGAAGAGTTTGTTTGTTTGTTTGAACGCGCTAATATCAGGAACTACTGGTCCGAATTGAAAAATTCTTTTTGTGTTGAATAGACCATTTATCGAGGAAGGCTTTAGGCTATATAACATCACGTTGCAACTATTAGGAGCGAAGAAATAATGGAAAATGTAAAAAAAAAACGGGGAAAAAATAACTATTCCACGCGGACGAAGTCGCGAGCACAGCTAGTTAGTTATACATAACTAACACCCAGACCAATACAAACAGACATGTCCACACAAATATGGTCTGTGCGGGAAATCACATACTTATCGCATGCAAACTTTTTGTTCATTTTCATGAAAGAGCACTGGCCCTTAGTCCAAAAGAAACTGAGAGCCAACCATTAATTATAAAGAAATAAAACATTGTTTTTTTATCAACAAATGGCTTTTGAATATTTTTTCGACATGAAACTGCCAGCACGAATGTCAACCGTAAATTAAGCCGCGAAGTTTTCAATTGCTTTTCTTTTGTAGGTATGCACCATAGATTTATGTTGCACTTAGATGTGAAAATGCAAATGTCTTTTATTTTCGTACCTAAGTTACTTACTTTTTTATTTTATACTTACAAATCGTCAAAATGTAAGTAATCTATGTAATACCATTTTTTTTAATTAAGAGGAAGATAAATTATATTTTCGGTTTGATAAAATTTGTTTGCTGATGCTACCTACTAGATAGCTATGAAGTAATGATTTACAGGGATTTGTATAACATGCGATTGGATACAGGTTTGTAATACCATTAGACAACCTAAATATTATTTTTTTGCATACCAAAACTTTACTTAGAACTACCTACGCAAAGTATAGAATTTTTTTTTTATGCAAGAGGCGGTAGACGAGCAAATGTGATGCCTGATGGTAAGCAGTCGACACCGCCCATGGGCACCCGCAACTCAAGTCGAGTTCTGGGGTCGCTGCCGGCCTTTTAAATAGGAGTACGCTCGTTTCTTGAAGGCTCCCATGTCGTAGCTGTTCGTACAATAAAGGCGGTCGGTCTATAGCAATAAGACCGGCCTGATGGCTCATTTGGTAGTGACCTCTGCCTTTTGAACCAAGGGTCGTAGGTTCGATTCCCGCACAGTGCAGACATTTATGTACATGAACATATCTGTTTGTCTGGGTGTTTACTATGTCTAATAATATGTGTTTATTTACATAAAAAATGTAGGTATTTAAGTAAGTTTATCAGCTGTCTAGCACCCATAGTACAAGCTTCCGCTAAGTTTGGGGCTAGATGGCGATGTGCGGCCCAGCGTGGCATGTCTTGGATTGTTTATTTATTTATTATTTTATTTATTTATTTAGTAGCAGCCTAGGAGTGAGCAAGTTGGCGGTGATACACCCGTGCATTGGAAAGCACGATAAGCCGATAATCTCTCAATATCTCTCCTCATAATCATTATAAGAGAGGTAGGGCATAGCGAATCTTCGCTCGAATTGAGCCGCCCGTCCGGGGAAGGACCTCCACCCTATAGAATACCGCAGTCAAATGACCTCTAGGTCGTGTTTCTGCCGGTGAGTAAGGTTTCCGGAGCTCTTGGGGGGTTAGGGTTGGACCGGCATGGCGGTGGCAACTGACAGGTAACTGACCAATTACTTGCCAGTTGTCACAGCGACTTGGGCTTCTCTTTCGCTTTCCATCAGGCGTAGGGAAGCCATTATGTCGAGCCACTATAAAAAAAAAAAGCCATCTGGATCTGCTGGAGATAGGCCTCTCCAGTTGTTCGTCCCTTAGGGCAATTACACATAAAGGATGCTGCTGCCTGTCATCGGCCTGTGGCCCTACGCTTCCAATTGTGATGGTTATACCGCCACCAGTCGGTTGCCAGCGCCTCGTTTGTTCTTCAGCAGGATGCACCACGAACTGGTGAGTTTGCGAAAACTTGAAGCGAAAAGATGATAGTCCGCTCCCTTACATCCCGATCTCTTCTAGTCCTATCAAATTGTCGCCCATCCATCGAACGATCGTTTAATAGGCTATTTGACTATTTTTTTGCTTTGTTATCTATAGAATACTTTATTAAAGAAATATTGGAGAAAAAATTACACGTTTTTAAAATTACACAATTTTAAAAACACATATGGGTAAGTCCAAAAACGGTTCATACAACAGGTATCGGGCATCCGCATACATGTACATTTCGAAAATTCATTTTTATTTTTGACTCTATGTACATAATATCGTGGATAATACCTAAATGTTTTGTAGCTGTGCTAAAATAAGATTAAAATTACGTCACTAAATTTTAAGTTCTATGAAAAGAACGCAATTTCGCCTTTGCCCATGGACGTATTACGTCCATGTCTTTGTCACACTTTAAACATTAAAAAAAAAAATACTTAGGTACGTCTTTAGAATAATTAATAATTTTCACAGCTAATAAAAGTCACACTTTTCAAATTCAGAACGGCCACCGAATTTAAAAAACAAACAAAGCCACGTACCCACTGTTGACGCACAACTGAGCGTCTCACAGGCGGCGCTTACGTAAAACGGCGTGTGATTGGTTGCTCGCGTAATTGTTAAGTAATTTCCCGGGCGCCGATTGGCCGGCGCGCCGCCACGCCTACGAGTTTTCCGAGCCTTATGACATAGGCTGTAACAATGCTGGCTGAATAGTTGATGAAGTGGCATTAGTTGTCGGGTGGGTGTTTTAAGGTGTCCATTTTAGAAAGACGTTTTGAATTTTCTTTTAACTTTTTTTATGAAAAACCAAAATTAACCACTGACCCATATTTCGGTCACAGCGATGAATCACTAGGATATAGCACACCTATCCTCTCATAATCCGATGGGACGACAATTCGACAAAACCGGAGAGAGATCAGACGCAGAATCATCTCTCTCGCATATTCATGTTCATCACCAACTTCCCAACACTTATTATGCTAATTACGTACCTACTTTCAAAGAAGTATAAGTAAATAAATATCAGACAACATCATATACATTGCTTCGAACCCAAAGTAAGTAGCTTAAGCAATTTTATTGTGTTATGTGTATCAGGACAACGGAGGTACATACCACAAATATATTGTAGGCGACGCACTTATTGTACTATCTTTTATATTTTATTTTAAGGCTGTATAAAGCATCTTGTCTTTGCGCACGTTTGTTTATTTATGTTTTTAAAATAAATTGGAATACGCGCGAACGTCTTGCCGCCAGCCGCTCGCTCCCGTGCTCTGATTGGTCGAGTTCGCCCGCCCCCGCGCGCGGGGTTCTCACATTTTTTCTCTCTTGCCGCGTGGCGTCCCGCGTAGTGAGTGTTGGCGCTCGGAGGCACCCAAAAACCGCCACCTAGTTTTTATCTATCTCCTTGCACGTGGAGCTCGGCACGCAGCCCGACGTTGGCGTGGCCGTTGTTACGCAGAATCAGTGTTTTTATTTGCATCCATCGCGAACGTACTTCTCGGTGCGACCCATCGTCTACATATATACTTAAATACAAATATAAACACCCAGACACGAAACAAACACAAATGTTCATAATGTTTGTCCCGGATCACGGGAGGGACAAATGAGAGGGATTTATGAGGCAAAAATGATCCGTTCAACGAACGATCGTTTTCGTTTTTTGTAGTGGAGCCCTACTACAAAATGAAATCAATTAAATTGTTGAAAATTGACGTTGAAGAATTTTAGTTCGTATATTCGAACATGGGAGGGACAAATGAGAGGGATTTATGGGGCAAAAATACGCGATCCGTTCAACGAACGATCGTTTTCGTTTTCTGTAGTAGGGCGCCTGTCGCGGAACGCGGATATTTCACAGACTCAACGCACATTTTCGATCATTCAGTCGGCAGACCTAGACGCTCTTTTTAAATGTCTCAAACGCAGACTCTATCGCACAACAAGTGTGCCGTCTGAGCTGCACCTACTTGTCAAGAAAAAAAAATCAACAAAATAAGAAAATAAACCTCGTAAAGTGTCCCTCTTAAGGCACCTCGGCTAAAGCAACATGGCGGCGCGTTATAATTGCCGCTTACAGTGACGCGCGTTACTGCGCGCCGTTATGAACGAACAGTAACTGTGACAATAAAGATATGGAGCTGTTATTATTTACTTATTATTACTACAGGAATGAAGTGGAAGACTTACATCTGTCAAGATAATAAGGATGAAATCTTGAATTGGTACGAGATGTACGATGATGAAAAATGGCAGCTGGTACCAGGTCAAACAATTCCTCCGAACACTCGCCGTGATAAATTATACATAATAATTGGCTAGGAGTTTACCGTTGACACGAAAAGAAGGAGAATGGCGATTATTTAATGAATCGAGATTAATGCGAAGGGAGCGACCTATCATACTGTCGCTCCAAACCTCCTTCACCTGCCCGTGGTGCATCCTGCCGAATAACTGACGAGGCTCTTTCAACCAACTGAAGGCAGTACAACCATCACGATTGAAGGCGTAGCTAAATACCACAGGCCGACAGTTACAGCATCTCCGAAACGAGAACCTACGCCCTGCGATCGCGAACTCCTGCCCAGAGTGGCGATTATGGGTTAAGCCTCAAGGTGTTTGCCCAAAGTGGCGAACAACTGGAGAGGCCTATAGGCATAAGACTGCAATGGGCTGATGATGATGATATATTATGACCTCGTAAAAACAAAATATTCTAAGACTCCACCCGTCTCCTCTGCCGTCCTGTTCAGACATTTCAGTCCAAATTGCCACCTAATAACTACTGAACAGTGATAAGTATAACGCGACACGTTCAATCCCGTCGCGTCGCAGTCAATTACTTTTGTTGGAACATTTTATTAGCCGTGTGGTTTCCGTACTTAGAATAAGACTCAGTTCGGCTGCATATGCTGTTAAAAAAATTAGGAACCTAACAGACATTGAAACAGCAAGACTTGTTTATTTTAGTTATTTCCATAGTATCATGGCGTATGGTCTGCTTCTGTGGGGATCAGCTGCTGATATCCAAACCATTTTTGTGTTGCAGAAGAGGGCCATTCGTTTCTTGTATGGACTTAACTCGCGTGCTTCACTTAGAGAATTATTTAAAGAAATTAATGTTTTGACTGTAGTATCACAATACATATTTGACTGTATTGTGCACGTACGAAAGAATATTCATCTTTACAAAAGAAATGCTGATTGCCATAAATTTAACACGAGAAACAAGAACAAACTTGCTGTTCCAAATCTCAGGCTGCATAAGACTGGCAATTCGTTTGCTGGGCTAAGTGTAAAATTCTTTAACAAAGTACCACAGAATATTGTTGAATTACCAATACATAGGTTTAAGTCTCATATTAAGTCATGTCTTATGAAAAAAGGATATTATAAAATACAAGACTTCCTAGACGATAATATTACATGGACATAATGAGCTGCTCGCCTGTACTTAACAAATATTGTATTAATGTATGACATCAACAGTATAATGATTATGTATATTTTTGAAAAAAGCCAAAATTGATGAGTTTCTTGCGGCACTTCTTCTCATCAGGCCTCATCCTTATCACGTCGAAGTGCTAGTAGGGAAAAAAAAGTTTGACGTGCAAAAGAATTTACTTGTAAATCTACTTGCAGAAATAAATTATTTTATTTTATTTATTTATTTTAATAGACTCGAGTGTGCATATATTCCACGGTTCTATTGCCTCAATAAAAAGTAGTAAAAAAATATTACATACCGGCTAAATTAATGTTTTCTTGTGTTTTTTCGATATTTTATTGTTACTAATTAAAACTAACTGTAATTAATGTATTATAAAGCATATTTTCTATACAACCGGATATTTAGAAGCAACGTTAGAAGGTTTTTTTAGGCAGACGAGCAAGTGTGATGCCTGATGGTAAGCAGTCGACACCGCCCATGGACACTTACAACTCTAATGGAGTTTAGGGTCGCTGCCGGCCTTTTAAATATGAATACGCTCGTTTCTTGAAGGTTCCCAAGTCGTAGCTGCTCTAAAAGACTGTCGCAGGAAGTTGGTTCCACAAAACCGAGGCGCGAGGCAAGAAGTCATAATATTAAAAAAATCGGAATTTATGCAGCCAGCATTGAAACTATCATCCACGTTTCCTACCCGTATTACACGATGCTATCTAAAAGCGCTACGAACAAACCAGCCGACCTACACGACACACCAACCATTATCTATTCATTGCCGCCGGCAACCTATGACGGCAAATGCGAGTTAACCCTTACCAGCGCTCCGTATATACTTTCGTGCCTATAATTACCGGCCGCAGTAGCAGCTTGACACTTTTATTGAAAGCCTCCGTTGGGATAGATTGGTATTGACAACTACATAGACGCCCCTAATACTGAAATAGATCTTTCTATACCTATAGTAAGTCGAGTTTTTCTAGCAGCGCGCTTAGTGGGTACAAATAAAACCACACGGAGCCATACAGCGCCATCTAGTCACAAACGAAGCCGAAGCTTGTACTATGGGTACTGGCAACCCTACCCGAGTTAGAAGATTCATCATTTTCATTCATCACACTTGGCTCACGGCAATACTAGCAAACCACGAAAGCTGGTGCCATATTAACTATTGAATGTCTGGTCTAAACTATGGCGAGTTCAGGCGACTATAGGTAATAAGTTCCAAAGAACGATAATGATTAGATTATTATATGTTAAGATCAAAATGTAACTCTTATTTTATTGTAGTGTGTAGATAATAAAGAACTTGATCCGATTGGTTTACGAATGAATGATCTCCTACCACATATTTTCTGCTCGGAAAATTAGGGCTTTCTGAAAAAAGAAACCCACCAGATGACACCACACACAAAGGCAGGTAACTGATTCGTGATTGGTTCATTTTGACATTTACATAGACAACTGACCAATCACATGATAACTGGATCGCAGATCTACATAACGCCATCTGTCGGATATTTTATTTTGAAACACCCACCTTTTTGTTAATGAAACTCCTTCCAAAATAACAAAACATTAAAAAGTTACAACATTTCAAAATCGGAAGACCTATAGCGATGACAACGCCACCCCGTCATCGCATACTTTCACTCAATCAATCAAATTATAATGGCGGTTTTCAAACGTTTTATATTTTAGCAAAATGAGAGCCGCGTCTACTCTACCGTTTAGGATCTGCCGTTGTGGAAATGAGTGTAAGTATTTATCTTCTTACACATGTAGGTATGACTTGACCTTTAGCATGTAACTTCAGTGCTAATGGCATACAGTATGCCGCATACTTACTACAGGGTGTCAAGGCGCCATATTGCCACGGGGCCTCCGGTCAGAGAATCTCAAAATTCCTAATATTAATATAGTACACATATATGTAAAGTTTCGTTCGATGAATCTGCTACGGCCTTGAATAGTACTATGACGACACTGTTCAGTGCTATGAAATAAAAATTTTCCGTTACATAGATAAGACAAATAAGAAGACATTTTCAGGGTTCCGCAGCCAAATGGCAAAAACGGGACCGACCGTTATAAATTCGTCATGTCTGTCTTTCCGTCCGTATGTCACAGCTTAAGAGCTACATTATTCGGTGCGTAGACGTATTCTGTAAACCGCATTAAGATTTTAAAATAAAATCGGAATGAAATCCAAAATTTTTGGGGTTCCCCATACATAGAACTGAAACTCGAAAAATTTTGTCATCAAACCTGTTGACTCTGAGAGACTCTTCCAAAGGTACAATGTGTCCCCCCCATCTAGTACCCATATTACCAGGACCTCGGCTTAGCTTGGGGCTAGAATGCGCTGTGTGGTCTAGGGTGGAATGTCTTGTGCCAATAATTTATTTATTAACTAGCTGTGCCGGCGGCGTCGCACGCGTGGATATCGGGTTTCAAAAGCAACGGATTTTCATAAAATAGTTCTTCCTAAATTTTAAGTTAGACCTCTAGCAATACATTGGTGAAAACCGCATTCAATTCCATGCAGTAGTTTTCGCGTCATGCCCTTTGAAACATGTACAGGTAAAAATTTCTCCCGTTTTCTTAACACTTTCCTTTACTGCTCTGCTCCTATTGATTGGAGCGTGATGAAAAGTATACTATAACCTGCCCAGGAGTATGAAGAATAAGTGTGCCAAATTTCGTTAAAATCCATCCAGTAGCTTTTGTTTCTATAACGAACATACAGACAGAAAGACAAAAATTTTACTGTTGCATTTTTGGCATCAGTATCGATCACTAAAATCACCCCCTGATATAATTATTTTGAAAAAATATTTAATGTACAGAATTGACCTCTCTACAGATTTGTTATAAGTATAGATACTTACTTCGCTTCCAGGTATAACACCCCGCGGGCTGCAGTATGCCAGGCGCGCTTACACCATCATCAGAGAACCCCCCATCTTACCTGATGGGGAGGAGCCGACGGTCGTGCCCAGGGCGAAGCTGGCGCCTGCCATGACTCCGGCACCCAAACCAGGTGGGTAACACATACATCATCACCATCAGCCCATTGCAGTCCACTGCTGGACATAGGCCTCTCCAGTTGTTCGCCACTTAGGGCAAACATCTGGAGGATATACCCATGATCGCCACGCTGGGCAGGCGGGTTGGGTATCGCAGGCCGTAGCTCCTCGTTCCGGTGACGCTGCGGCCCGTCACTCGCTCTGTAGGGATGTAAGGAAGCGGCCCATCATCATTTCGCTCCAAGTCAACCTCTCCTGGCCGTGGTTGCATCCTGCTGTATAACAAACGAGGCGCTGACAACCGACTGGTGGCGGTATAACCATCACGATCCAAGACGCAGGTGAATACCACAGGCCGATGGCGGGCAGCAGCGTCACTGGAGCGGGAAGCTATGCCCTGCGATACCCTAACCGCCTAGGGTGGGGTTTATGTGTAAAACCTCCAGATTTTTGCTCAAAGTAGCGAACAACTGGAGAAGTATTTGACTACGCCTTTAATCGTGATGATTATACCGCCACCAGTCGTCTGCCAGAGCTTCGTTCGTTATTCAGCAGCCTTCACCACGTGCAGGTGAGGGTGGCATGGAGCGAATCTTAAATATATATAATTCAAAGGTGACTGACTGATTGACTGACTGTCTGACCGACATAGTGATCTATCAACGCACAGCCTAAACCACTGGACGGATCTGGCTGAAATTTGACATGCAGGTAGATGTTATGACGTAGGCACTCGCTAAGAAACGATTTTGATCAATTCTACTCCCAAGGTTACAAAATATTTACTACCACGCGGACGAAGTCGCGGGCACAGCTAGTAGTTAATAGGTCGCTCCCTTACATTCCTGTGTTCTGTACTGACATAAAAAAGATACCGTCTTCTCTTCAACAGATCCACCAGCACGCCGCAAGGAGCCGGCTGCGTCTCCCAAGCTGAAAGCGAAGGTTCAGCCGCCTTCCATCAAGTCGAGGAAGGTGAAGATGATGGCGCTGGACCCTGCTCAGCCCGCGGGGAGGCCGCTGAAACTGGGCGCGTGTGTCGCCCTGGGAGCCCAGAGGATGGGGGTATGATTACTCTACAATTACACTAATATTATAAAGAGGAGAGATTTGTTTTTTTTTTAATTTTGTTTGTTTGCATTGAACAGGCTCCGAAACTACTGGACCGATTTCAATAATTCTTTCACTGTTGGAAAGCTAGACTAAGTATAATATATTTCTAAAAAGTTTGGGATCCTACTTGTTAGTTTTTAATAAATAAAACCAATCTTACAAACAGACATGCCCATGAACACAAATGTTTGTACTATGCGGGAACCGAACCCTCGGCTCTTGGCTCAGATCAGAGGTCACTAACAAATGAGCCATCGAGTCAGTCTAAATATATCTAAAGAGCAATTTTTAAATCGGAAGGATGTAAGGGATTATCCTACTATCTACAAATAATCCAAGCCAACCTCACCTTCACGTGGTACATCCTGTTGACAAACGGACGAGGCTCTGACATATCACTCACCAACACGCACTGGACCAGCGTGGTGGGTCTTGGTCCAAAACCCCCTAAAGTTATCTTATCATCTCCAAATCATGCCAGTAAATATAGGCAAAATGTGGCTGACAATCGGGAGATGTGGAGAGACTTAGGGGAGGCCTTCGCTCAGCAGTGGGACAATAAAGGCTAGAAAAAAAAAAATAAAAAAATTGAATTTTTTTTATTCTTTTAGCCGGGTGGGAGCAGAGTGGTATACTCATAAAGTGTGCTATTTTCTTTAACCATACCCGACATTGTTCTAGTTCTCCACATCAGCTGTATCGCGACAGGACAAGAAGGACGCCCCTCCCCCCGCGCCGTCCGGCCCCCCCAAATCCGACTCGGCTGGCGCACAGGGCAAAATTATCGCTGGTATCCTACATTGTTCAACTAAATAGGTAGATTTGTAGACAATAACAGACTTGACATTACGAAAAGTGGAACTATTACCTCTTTGGTGATGCCTCGTCAAACAATCTTTAGACATAGCACATATCATTATGGTATAAAGATTGGACGACGCGGCAGGGTCAACGCATCTATGCGTAAAACTTCGTATGCGCATTGTAGGTCTTCCATAGAAGTTGTATGGAGCGATTGCATTTTGTATGGCCGCGAATTTTACATCGCCATCTGTTGTTAGCTGGCGGAACTAGTGATTGCATATTGTAGCGATCTGGAGATAGGTATATAACCCAAGACATGCCACGCTGGGCCACACAGAGCCATCTAGCCCCAAACTAAGCCGAAGCTTGTACTATGGGTACTAGACAACTGATAAACTTACTTAGATACTTTTTTTTTTTTTTAAATAAATACATATTATACATAGAAAACACCGGTGCCGGTGAGAAGGCAGGTGTCGCTACATGTCGCTACACTCCCTTAGGGGCAGCGCAGACGGCACACTTTTTGTGTGATAGTCTGCGTCTGAGACATTCAGGGGCAGCGCAGACGACAGACTATCCGTGACGCACTTATTAGTCTGTGATGCAATTATATGCAGTAACGCACACGACGCGCAAAAATCTGTCGCGGATATTTCACAGACTCAACGCACATCTTCGATCATCGTGTCGGCAGAGCTGTAGGGACCTAGATGCTCTTTTTAAATGTCTCAGACGCAGACTCTATCGCACAAAAAGTCTGCCCCTTAAAAAGAGCGTCTAGGTCTGCCGACAGAATGATCGAAGATGCGCATCGTGTGCGTGTCTCGTCGTTGAGTCTGTGAAATATCTGCGACATATTTTTGCGCGTCGTGTATGTTACTGCATACGTATAATTGCAAAAAAGTGCGACACGGATAGTCTGTCGTCTGCGCTGCCCCTTAGTCGTCTTCTACGATCACCACTGGATATGAGGTGGGGTGGTCTAGAACCCATGCCTTACTAATAGTTCTGTGTTATTGACAGTGATCGGAGCCGTAGTGGACGTGCAGTTCGACAAGCACTTGCCTCCCATTTTGAACGCTCTGGAGGTGCCTGGACGAAGTAAGGATAAGTTGATATACCTATCAGTTTATTGTTCAAGGACCACGACATAAAGAGAGTTTAGGGTGTGAATGTATGAATCTTCGCTCGAATAGGCTTGTTGCCGTAAAAAAATTATTAGTCCGCCTTTTATAAAAAAAATAAGAGACGTATTTTTTTATTTCTTTATTGGACCAAGAATGTACGATGACGACGATGCCCTCCCACTAGCTGGTGGGCGTTTGGAACTCGCAAAGGTTTTTTTTTATGCGAGAGGCGGCAGACGAGTAATTAAGTGTCTGGCAACAAGCGCGGTATACCGCTGTCTTCGGTCAGGAAAGTGCTATTTCGTGACGCTCAAAGATTCATGCTGAAATGTCTGCTTGCCACACTGTCTCCAGCGCCTCGCCTGATCCTGGAGGTGGCTCAGCATCTCAGCGAGAGCACGTGGCTGCACTATCGCCATGGACGGTACGGGGGCTTGACGACGCTCAAAGTTTCATGCTTAAATGTCTGCCGGGTCTTGTGAGGTCCCTCTTTCTGAGGGCCTCGCGTACGGGCCTCGATCTGCGGATCTTTGCCCGGGCATCATATCTCCGGGGCTGTCTTCCCGGGTGATATTTCCCCTTCTTCAGGATACCCTCCCGCGCAACCTGGCGCGTCTGCGGCTTACAAGATATGCGGCGCGGGAGGGGGGAGGATGACGTCAGTATGTCGGGTGGAGCATATATACTTACATATTAAGAGAGATTATACTTTAAGAGAGGTAGGGCATAGCGAATCTTCGCTCGAATTGAGCCGCCCGTCCGGGGAAGGACCTCCACCCTATAGAATACCGTAGTCAAATGACCTCTGGGTCGTGTTTCTGCCGGTGAGTAGGGTTTCCGGAGCTCGTGGGGGGTTAGGGTTGGGCCGGCATGGCGGTGGCAACTGACAGGTAACTGACCAGTTACTTGCCCGTTGTCACAGCGACTTGGGCTTCTCTTTCGCTTTCCATCAGGTGTAGGGAAGCCATTATGTCGAGCCAATATAAAAAAAAAAAAAAAAAAAAAACATATTTAAATTGTTATTATATATTTTCCAATTTTTGTTCCCCACTGTCCCCAGCGCCTCGCCTGATCCTGGAGGTAGCTCAGCACCTAGGCGAGAGCACGTGCCGCACCATCGCCATGGACGGCACGGAGGGGCTGGTCCGGGGACAGCCCATCACCGACACGGGCGCGCCGATCACCATCCCGGTGGGGGAGCCCACGCTCGGCCGGATCATCAATGTCATCGGGGAGCCGATTGGTGAGTCACGTTCTATTAAGGAGATAGGGCATAAACGCTTATTACACCGCCCGATATTCAGGGCACTGAATACCGGGTGGGCGGGTAACCTAGTTAGTGCCGCGCTTATTACACTACTCTGAAAATCGGTCCCTAAATCAGTTGATACGCGATAGGCAGAGCGGTTAGGTAGCTAGGTAGTCCGCCTAAATCGGGACACTTACCTACCCTAAATCTTATTAGATCACCCTTATTCAGAGTTAGGGTCCCTGAATCTTTCGTTGGCCAGGAGCGGACTGTGAGAGCCTGGTGATCTATATGACCCAATACCTTTAAGTTCAGAATGTCCAATTCCCGAAATGTCCAATTCCCGAAATGTCCAATTCCCAAAATGTCCAATTCCCAAAATGTCCAATTCCCAAAATGTCCAATTCCCAAAATGTCCAATTCCCAAAATGTCCAATTCCCAATATGTCCAATTCCCAAAATGTCCAATTCCAAAAATGTCCAATTCCCAAAATGTCCAATTCCCAAAATGTCCAATTCCCAAAATGTCCAATTCCCAAAATGTCCAATTCCCAAAATGTCCAATTCTTCTAATTTTCGTTGTTACATGTGATGTGATGTGTCCTTAAGTGGGCAATTAGCTACATACATACATACCTACTATGTAATGTAGAATTCACAACAGTCCTTGGCAGTAGCGTCACAAGAGCAAGGAGCTACGCCTGCGATTGTGGGTAAAACCTCCAGATGTTTGTCCAAATTAGCGAATTACTAGAGGCGTATGTCTAGCAGTGTACTGTGATAGGCGGATGTTGACAGTCCTGTCATAACCATTCTAGGAACAATGACTAAGCATGGAACCCGGGCTAAAATAACAACATAACTCAATATATTTGGTTCACTCTGACTTATGGATGCTGCTGATATATTAGAGAAGGACAGGCATAGAAAAGACGTTTCGAAATTTCGAAGGTTGTCACTAAGTAGTTTTGTTTCAGGCCAGTGATTTGACTCGCTAGTCGCTCAATATAGGTGATTTTACTTTATATGGTGACCAAAGGTGACCATTTGACGTATATTTTTTTCGTTCTTGTGACACGTTCAGAAATAATAAGAACAAATAGCGTCGTTTTGTTTCACTCACACTTGTGTAAAATTAATTGACAATATATAAGATGTAGTGTAACTCAGTTTTTATTTTAGCCCGGGTTCCATGCTTAGCTATTGTTCCTAGTAACCAGTCGCTTGTTCCCAGACGAGCGCGGGCCCATAGCGACAGACAAGTTCGCGCCCATCCACGCCGACGCTCCCCCCTTCGTGGACATGTCGGTGGAGCAGGAGATCCTGGCCACCGGGATCAAGGTGGTGGATCTGCTCGCGCCTTACGTGAAGGGTAAGGCTTTTGTGGTACAATAAATATAAATAAATATTAGACAACATCACATGAGCCGTGGTAGACTAGTGGTAAGATCGTCGCTTCACACACGTGAGGTCGTCGGTTCGAATTGGATTTAGAATTCGAAAACCTCTGGATTTGCAAAAAATCTATGTGCGGAATTATACCACTAGCTTAGCGGTGAAGGAAAACATCGTGAGGAAACCTGCACATCCAGTTTAATTCTGAATGTGTAACCTTTCTGAGGGTTACGAAGGTCAGATGGCAGTCGCTTCAATGTAATAACCAGACTCGCTAAATCTAGGATCACGGTCAAAGCGGACCCTGGGCCTAGAGGCACAAACCGGGACAACGCTAAGAGGTTGATGATTAGACAACATCACATACATTGCTCCGATCCCAAAGTAAGTAGCTTAAGCACTTGTGTTATGGGTATCAGAACAACGAAGGTACCACAAATAAATACTTAAATACAAATATAAACACCCAGACACGGGACAAACACAAGTGTTCATCACACGAATGTTTGTCCCGGGTGGGAATCGAAGCCACGACCCTTGGTTCAGAAGGCAGGGGTCACTACCAATTGAGCCACCGCGCCAATCGCGTCATGAGAGCGAAGAAACGACGATGAAATGAAACTAAATACAATCGCTCTCTTTGTACTAGCTGTGCCGGCGGCGTCACACGCGTGGATATCGGTTTTCAAATATAACGGACTTCCATAAAATTGTACCTAAAGTTTAAATTAGACTTCTAGCAATACATTGGTGAAAACCGCATTTAATTCCATGCAGTAGTTTTCGCGTGATGCGCGATGAAACATACAGATGAAATATTCTCCCGATTGCCCATAATTTCCGGAGGAGCTACGCCCGCCCCAAGTGGCGATAAAGGTTTCCAGATGTTTGCCTAAAGTGGCGAATAACTGGAGAGGCCTATGTCCAGCAGTGGACTGCAATAGGCGATGATATGATGAATATAACGACTGGCTCGATGGCTCATTAAATTTGGTAGGTAGTGCGTCTGCGTTCTCTGCGTTCTGAGCCAAGGGTCGTGGGCTATACCATTTAGTGATTTAACAATACATAGTATATACTTAGGTGGCGTCACATCATTTTGCTACAACATTATTTGTACCTACGTATAGGTCGCGGCACGTAAGTAACTATTGCGCACACATTTATTATCTCGACTAATTTATCATTTTATTTGTAAATTATTCTACCGTGTATTTAATTAAAAAAAAAACAGATTTTGAAGAAAGTTAGTTAATGTAGTAATTTTATTACAAGAAATAAAAATTTAACCCTTTATAGGCTCTTGTGACATTCCTGTAACAAACCTCATCCGTTCCTCTAATATGTACGCTAAATAAAATAAGTTCATTTAAATCAGTGTTACTGTATTGTAACAGACCACACTGAACATTTAGTATCAAACAAAAATCATAGATGGTGTAATTTATTCACTTTATCGAGTTTGAATTTCGAACGTTGGTAAAAGTGACAAGTGTAACCGCGCTGAAAGTTTGAAATTCATAAAAAAATACTAAACGTGTGTAAAATTGTTTTATTTTCGCCGAATTCTACGGGTATGTGAATAATTTGTTTCATATACTGTTATCAGAGCATATTTTTGTTTTTTTGTGTGAAAACCGGAACTTTGTATGTTTGTGACATTCCTGTAACATTGAGTTATACTACAAAAAAATGAACTTATGTTGTATGGAAGGATCTGAAGCAATTATTTTGTTTATTGTAACATAAGGCTACTCCGCATTTTTCGCAAAGTGTTTGTGATACACCAGTACACTTGGGGAATTTGCATCGAACCCTTTTTTCCACCCAAACCGGCCAGTGGCCAATTTGATCCTGCCTTACTGCCAATGGGGGGACATGTTGCGCTGGCCCCTTGTGTTTTTTCGCTTGAATTTCATTTTCAATTGACCTTCGGTGCTTGATATTAGCTTTCAAGCCAAGCTTACATAAAGTCTCACCGATCTCTAGGAGCATCGTCAAATGTCGTAGTCCGAATGGCGCGCGACATACCAAGACATCAGAATTATTAGCTTTATTTTGATAACTACTTCACTTCGTTGGCATTGCTGGAATACTTAGCAAAAGAGGGTATATTGAGTCTTGGGACAGTACGACGCAATCGCATTCCAGATTGCAAACTACCCGCTGACAAGGAAGTAATGAAAAAAGACCGTGGATTTTCCGTTGAATATGTGGCGAATATGGACGGAATCGATGTGTCAAATGTTATATGGAAAGACAACAAAGTTGTAACGCTCCTATCATCTTTTGCTGGTGAATTGCCAAAGGCCCAAGTCAGACGTTACGATAAGGCCAATAAGAAGTACATCAACATTGAACGCCCTCATGTCGTCGGAGAGTATAATCGGCATATGGGAGGCGTGGATTTGATTGATAGTATAATGGAGAGGTACAAAATTTTGACACGAAGTAAAAGATGGCAGATTCGAATATTCTATCACTTATTAGACCTGACTATGGCAAATTCTTCGCTATTATATCGAAGGGTAAGGCAGGCAAAAAACTGCGACGACAAACAAATGTCTTCAGCAGATTTTCGGCTTGAGATTGGTGAGACTTTATGTAAGCTTGGCTTGAAAGCTAATATCAAGCACCGAAGGTCAATTGAAAATGAAATTCAAGCGAAAAAACACAAGGGGCCAGCGCAACATGTCCCCCCATTGGCAGTAAGGCAAGATCAAATTGGCCACTGGCCGGTTTGGGTGGAAAAAAGGGTTCGATGCAAATTCCCCAAGTGTACTGGTGTATCACAAACACTTTGCGAAAAATGCGGAGTAGCCTTATGTTACAATAAACAAAATAATTGCTTCAGATCCTTCCATACAACATAAGTTCATTTTTTTGTAGTATAACTCAATGTTACAGGAATGTCACATACCTTAAAATGTCAAATAAATACGTAAAAATAAATATTTTCAAATTTCTGAAAAATACGTGTTTTTTTATTTGTTGAAACCTATCATATTCCTAAGAATCTTTAAATTATATGATCATGGGCTATAAAGGGATATAACTGCCAGGAATTTGTAAGCAGTTACGAGGTTACTGCCTACTTTCGTGAGAAGCGGGTGGACGCGACGTTGCGGGGAGCGAGGAACGACTGGAGAGCCAATAACGCCCGTAGCACACCTCCGCTGCGAAACCATAACAGCGGAACCGCAGTAATTTCGCCATGTCTTGGCCGTATGTAGGAGAAGCGGAACCGCCGCGGAACTGCCTGTTCTGACGCATAGATTTGACTATAATTCTATCTCTTTCCCCGCGCGGTATTGTCGATCTGCTCCGACGCCATCCACACTTCCGCGCTCCGGCTTGCGGTGCCGCGTTGTTTTCGCACGTGTTTGTGGAAGTCGACAAACTTAAAAGGCGAAACTACATTTATTCATATAATGGACGTTGTTTTTACTGAAAATTTTATTCAAGGGGTCAGAAATAGACCTATTGTATGTATCTTTTTATTTTATTTCTTCCTCCTCTGACTCTGATAACGACGACAATTGTCTCGACTCAACTGACTCGCGTAGCGTTCCGACGCAAGTTCCGCAAATCAATCTACACTTGATCGCAGCGGAATTCCTACAGCAGTTTCGCGATTGAAGTATCGCGGCGGAGGTGTGCTACGGGCGTAAGCGCGTACGCACACCCGCCCTCGCCCCGTACTCCCCCCAGTGATACCGAGAATTTTTGACTTCTGCGCAGAAACGCTCAACAACTTACGTGCCGCGACTTATACAATCGTGTTGCAGGTGGCAAGATTGGACTATTCGGCGGCGCGGGAGTCGGCAAGACTGTGCTCATCATGGAGTTGATCAACAACGTCGCGAAAGCCCATGGAGGTTTCTCCGTAAGTCATCATCATCATTAAGGCTTCTTTTCCGAGATACGGTGGTAACCGTGAAACCGAGAGAGAGGTAGGGCATAGCAAATCTTCGCTCGATTTCAGCTGCCCGTCCGGGGAAGGACCTCCGCTCTATAGAGTACCGCAGCCAATATTGACCGGGGGCGCTTGCCGGGCGCTGCCGGGGCGGCGCGGCGCAGGCGGCGCGGTGCAGGAACATTTAAAATAATATGTGTAGAACTCACCTGTCCCTACTAAATGTGGAATTACTTCTTCAGAGATAGGTACCGTATAAACTAATTGGTGATAAAAACTTCGCTTGTGCGTTGTAGGTTATCCATAGAATTTGTATGGAGTAGCACGTTTCGTAATGTCAGGCGGCGGAACTAATGATTATAAATGTTGTGGGGAGGTGGAGGTAGATGGCGCTACTTGTCGATACAGATTTTTATGTACAGTTTGTTTCGTCAGGTGTTCGCCGGAGTCGGCGAGCGTACGCGTGAAGGGAACGACTTGTACAACGAAATGAAGGTCGGCGGGGTCATCACTGATGACTACAAGACTTCTAAGGTGTGTATTCAATAGTCTTACCTTTTGTTAGGTAAGGCTTTAGGGGCTGCGCAGACGACAGACTATCCGTGACGCACTTTTTAGTCTGTGATGCAATTATATGCAGTAACGCACACGACGCACAAAAATCTGTCGCGAACTCAACGCCCGTCTTCTATCATTCTGTCGGCAGAGCTGTAGGGACCTAGATGCTCTTTTTAAATGTCTCAGACGCAGACTCTAGCGCACAAAAAGTCTGTCGTCTGCGCAGCCCCTTAGCGTTGCAACAGGGGGACAGGGGGTTCAGCCACATACCCTAAGGCTATAGCCTAAGTGGTCTTTTTTTTATAGTAGCTCGACATACCTACTCGACATAATGGCTTCCCTACGCCTGATGGAAAGTGAAAGAGAAGCCCGAGTCGCACGTCGTCAGTTACCTGTCGGTTGCCGCCGCCATGCCGGCCCAACCCTAACCCCCCACGAGCTCCGAGGTCATTTGGCTGCGGTATTATATAGGGTGGAGGTCCTTCCCTAGACAGGCGGATAAAAAATCTTATCTTAACTAATATTATAAAGCTGAAGAGTTTGTTTGTTTGAACGCGCTAATCTCAGAAATTACTGGTCCGAATTGAAAAATTCTTTTTGTGTTGAATAGACCATCCATCGAGGAAGGCTTTAGGCTATATAACATCACGTTGCAACTATTAGGAGCAAAGAAATAATGGAAAAACACAAACGACCAAAACTAAAAAGCGATAAATAACGTAAGTAATTCTATACATGTAACGGGTGAGACGTTCGGGGGGACTTCTTCTCTGACGTTGCCGCCAAGGAAACTCGTGCGTGTGCGTGAAGTTCGGCGAAAGACGTTTATTTCGACGTTACGTGGTACAGAGATGGGTGACTCAGCAACGCGTCTTACTCAGGCGTAAAAGCGCGGGCTAAGTGCGGATACAATCAACGATGGGAATGGGAGGCGTTAGTTAGGATATCCAAGACCGGTCTTAAAACACTTAAGAGCCGACTTAGAGTAATCCTGTATGTAGATATAATAATACTAATAGTAAGGGAATAGATATCTCTTGAAAGACTGAAAGACATATAATCACTTGTTTAGGTCCGAGTCTTATATAATCGGAGAACAATAATGTCGGCGCGATCTAAGTGACATACGATACCATCTAGCGACGAGTATCTGAACTAATCTTGAAATTAACAAAATTATATCTGGGGTGGTCATCATTCGAAGAATCACAACGATTGCACGATGTAACATACACGCAGAGCCATCTATCGGTGCGCGGTGAAACTACATGAGTGCCACTCGGTCTTTGCATGTATACTTATAATGTCATCTATGGAGTAGTAGCGGTATTAAATAACAAACAATATTATGGTTTGTTACATACATAATTATTTAAATATTACAATTATCACTTATTTTTGAAGTCGGTGCCAGCCTCTCGGTACCTAACGTAGACTGTTGTTGTATGACGCGCGCGGCCGGCAAATCCACACGAAAATATACATTTATTTGTTTGGCTGGCACCGACTTCAAAAATAAGTGATAATAGTAATATTTAAATAATTATGTATGTAACAAACCATAATATTGTTTGTTATTTAATACCGCTACTACTCCATAGATGACATTATAAGTATACAAGCAAAGACCGAGTGGCACTCATGTAGTTTCACCGCGCACCGATAGATGGCTCTGCGTGTATGTTACATCGTGCAATCGTTGTGATTCTTCGAATGATGACCACCCCAGATATAATTTTGTTAATTTCAAGATTAGTTCAGATACTCGTCGCTAGATGGTATCGTATGTCACTTAGATCGCGCCGACATTATTGTTCTCCGATCATATAAGACTCGGACCTAAACAAGTGATTATATGTCTTTCAGTCTTTCAAGAGATATCTATTCCCTTACTATTAGTATTATTATATCTACATACAGGATTACTCTGAGTCGGCTCTTAAGTGTTTTAAGACCGGTCTTGGATATCCTAACTAACGCCTCCCATTCCCATCGTTGATTGTATCCGCACTTAGCCCGCGCTTTTACGCCTGAGTAAGACGCGTTGCTGAGTCACCCATCTCTGTACCACGTAACGTCGAAATAAACGTCTTTCGCCGAACTTCACGCACACGCACGAGTTTCCTTGGCGGCAACGTCAGAGAAGAAGTCCCCCCGAACGTCTCACTCGTTACATGTATAGAATTACTTACGTTATTTATCGCTTTTTAGTTTTGGTCGTTTGTGTTTTTTTTTGAAGTCGGTTTAATTTTTTTTTTTAAATAATTTTATTTTTCTATTTTTAGTTGCGTTAATGTGCTGTGACCTTGAATAAAGGCTAATTAATGTCCTTAAGAGTTTTTCTTAGGAATGAAAAATTTTGCTTTAAGTCAAGTGAAGACTTTGCGATCTAGAATCAAGCATATCACTTACCAAATCACCTGCCCTATTA
>CM062105.1:4685665-4932341 GCA_031163375.1 Conogethes punctiferalis | reverse complement strand
CTTAATGCGGTTTACAAAATACATCTACATACCCAATTTTAATAATGTAGCTCTTATAGTTTCGGAATAAACTGGCTGTGATATACGGACAGACAGACAGACATGACGAATCTATAAGAGTCCGTTTTTGCCATTTTGGCTACGGACCCAAAAAAGTTAACCCAACCTGTGTGCATATAAACCTCTTGAACAGTCCTCTCCTGATGAGGGAAGAGTCTCCCGGACGCTCTGCGTGTCCATTCGCCAGCTCTGATGTAGAGGGTCTTCTTGGTGTACCTGAAACAATTTATAACTTTTTTATACGCGTAACCAGGGGCCCTACCAAAAACAAAAACGATCGTTCGTTGAACGGATCGCGTATTTTTGCCCCATAAATCCCTCTCATGTGTCTCTCCCGTGTTCTAATATATCAATTAAATTGTTGAAAATCGACGTTGACGAATTTTAGTTCGTATATTCGAACACGGGTGGGACAAATGGGCAGGATTTATGGTGCAAAAGTAAGCGATCCGTTCAACGAACGATCGTTTTCGTTTTTGGTAGTGGGGCCCTAGATGTTTGCGTCCGACACACCGCTTACGCAAACTATGTAATTAGAAAATCCCGTCATAAAAAAAAAAAATGAGCCAATGAATATAATGCACTTTGTCTTTCAATTATGGTCCAGGGTATGATTAATTAGTAATTACTTAATAATTAAAAAAAAGTTTTTTTAAACATTTCACCGGTGCGATTATCAAACAAATTCTATACCAATCGAAAGTATGAAGTCCATAGAATATGCAAAAGTTTGGTTGTCTATCCTGTTCCGGTCACAACTCTGGGTAGGCAGTTACAAACAGGTAAATTAATATTAATTAGCATTTTGCACGGTGTGATTATGCATTAAATTTAAATGAATTTAAAGATAATTTTATTACGAACAAGCGGTATATGGTTGCCTGCGAAAAATCAGTCTAGAATCAATGTGTTTCGGAATCGATTACCGCGTGCGTTTTGAGTTGCTTAAAATTGTATGCGCGCTCAATCTATGTCGCAGTCATCTGGTTGAATCTCCTATTCAATTGAATCGCTAGCGCGTTCATTGAATGACGACATTCAATGAATGACTAGACCGAACGTTGACTAAACACGCGTCACTTAACGTCCAACTAGGTAGCGGATTGAAACATAGCTCTTTGAAAAGAGCGGACGTAAAAGCAGTCAAGCGATTGTAATTTAGTTCATTTCTTTCCGCGCGGCGTTAGTAGTCACTAAAACAAATATGGCGTCGAACATGATCACCTGAGGTGTTGATATTTTTTTGATTAGATTTACTTTAAACTGACTTATACGTAATAAAATAGCGTGACAGCATGGATTTACCTATTAATACGCCGCCTCCGGATACTTTTAAAGAAAAATTAAAACTAAACATTAAACAGTCGGCTTTATCCATTCAACGACTATGCTAAAATGACGTTCGGTCATGACGTTGAACGTTTCATTCATAACTTGACGAGTCGTCCTTTAGGCATTCAATTAAATGTCGTCATTCAATGAACGCGCTAGTCATTCAATTGAATAGCAGATTCAACCAGATGACTGCGACATCTATACAACATTATACCTACGTACATTACTTAACAGTTTGATATTTCACTAACCTGCGTACAACGTGAGCGACAGTGATCACCACTTGGGGATGAATGAGAGCGCCTACACCTATGTACACCCTTTGTGGTTATACAGCGCACCAGCCAGGGAAACTCGCCGACTTCGCGTCTTTGTCCTGAAACAAATATTCGTGTGATGGACATTTGTGTTTGTTCCGTGGATAGAATATAATGAATTTATTTGGTGTACACAAAATCCCTACTAATATTATAAATGCGAAAGGAACTCTGCTGTCTATTTTTTTTTAATAGTGGCTCGACATAATGGCTTCCCTACGCCTGATGGAAAGCGAAAGAGAAGCCCAAGTCGCTGTGACAACGGGCAAGTAACTGGTCAGTTACTTGTCAGTTGCCACCGCCATGCCGGCCCAACCCTAACCCCCCACGAGCTCCGGAAACCCTACTCACCGGCAGAAACACGACCCAGAGGTCATTTGACTGCGGTATTCTATAGGGTGGAGGTACTTCCCGGACGGGCGGCTCAATTCGAGCGAAGATTCGCTATGCCCTACCTCTCGTCATGTCTGTTACGCTTTCCCGCTTACACCTCTCAACCGATTTTGACCGATGGATTCGACAGGATGCACCACAATGATATGACTTACCTATTTCTCAAGCCTCTCTTGGCTGAATTATGCGTTTCATCATCATCATCATCATCAGCCCACATCAGTCCACTGCTGGGACATAGCCTCTCCCAATACTCGCCACTTCGATCGATCCCGGGCCTCTCGCATCCAGCTCATGCGTTTAGTCGAAAAATTTCCAATTCAATACTTAAGTAAGTATAATAAATCTCTAAGAAGTCAATTCTGCATTAAACATATTTTCAAAATAACTATCAGGTGTGATTAGTGATCGATACAGATGCCAAAAATGCAATCAGTAAAATTTTTGTCTGTCTGTTTGTATGTTCGTTATAGAAACTAAAACTACTCGACGGATTTTAACTAAACTTGGGTACTATTATTCTGCATACTCCTGGGCAGGTTATATATTATGTTATATTGTAGGGAAGTGTTGGGAAAGCGAAGAAATTTTATGTTTTTTTTTTTTTTTTTTTTTATTGCCGTCAGTGGCAGACGAGCAGGTGGCCTGTCTGATGTTAAACAGTAACCGCCGCCCATGAACATCAGCAATGCCAGGGGCACAGCCATGTCGCTGCCTACCGTGAGGAAAGAGCTCTCTTTAAACCACGCTTACAGAAGGACATGTCGTAGCGATCAGGAATACCGCGGCTGGGAGGTCGTTCCAGAGTTTACAAGTTCGTGGAAGAAATGAACGCTGAAAACGAACAGTTCTAGACAAGATCGTCTCCAGGTGGTACGGATGGACCCTACCGCGGCGTCTAGTAGTGCGATGGTAAAATGGTGATATTGGGCATGATGTTAACAATTCCTCGGAGCACTCTCCATTAAAAAGTCTGTAGAAGACGCACAGGGAGCCAAAGTCTCTCCGCAGGTCTAATGTCTCTAATTTGTCAGTGAGATCGGGATCATCAACAATTCGCACAGCTCGTCGTTGGAGGGCGTCAAATGGGTCAAGCTGGTATTTTGGGGCCACCTGCCAGAGATGAGAGCAGTACTCCACATGAGGCCGAATTTGGCCTTGTACAGCACTAGTCGCTGACTTGATGTGAGAACTGCCCCGCTCTGTTCAGGACTCCATTTTTTTGCTTGCCAATTTGGCTTTGGTCTTCCAAATGACGCCCAAACTGGACTTTGCTGGAAATGTTCATGCCTAAGATCCCTATACTCTTTGAAACATGGAGAGATACCCCTTGGAATGAGGAGCCACGACAAAAGGGTCCTTCTTCGCAGAGAACGCGCATACTTGTGTCTTTGTCGGATTGAACTGAACAAGGTTACATTCACCCCACTCTGAAACCTGTTAAGGGTGTCCTCGACTTCAGACACGAGTAGTGCCCGTCTCTCCATAACGGAGTTACGAGGGACGCTCTGAAGACTGGTGTATCGCGCGTCCCCCTGTGCTGTCGTCCGCGTAGCAATGTAAATTTGCAATCGTAAGCATATCGTTGATATGCATGACGAACAGCGTAGGGGATAGCACCGAGCCTTGCGGAACACAGCGTTGATGGTTCTTGAATCGGAACTGGAACCGTCGACAACAACTTGTATGTTCCGATCATCCAGGAAGCTGGCAATCCATTTACATAGTCCCTCGGGAACACCGTACGCCGGTAGCTTCGAAAGAAGTGCTCTGTGCCAGACCCTGTCAAAAGCCTTGGCGATGTCGAGGCTAACTGCAAGAGCCTCGCCTCCACCGTCCCAGAGCTTCGCCCAGCGTGGAGTCAGGTACGCTAGGAGATCACCAGCCGAACGACCATGACGGAAACCGTACTGATGGGTCGCTTATGAGCTGGTGCTCTTCCAGGTACTTCAGTAATCGCGTATTAATTACTCGCTCCATTACTTTCGAAAGCAATGACGTCACCGCTATAGGCCTATAGTTAGGACGGATCCGAGGCGATCACCGTTTTGTAGGGATTGGGTGGATGTGATCGACCTTCCACGAAGATGGCACCTTATGTGTTTTGTGTATGTTTGATTGCGCATCACGCGATAACTACTGCATGGAATTGAATGCGGTTTTCACCAATGTATTGCTAGAGGCCTAACTTAAAATTTTAGGCAGCATTTTATGGCAGTCCGTTATTTTTGAAACCCGATATTCAAGCGTGGACGCAGCTTGCACAGCTAGTCGTAACGTTAGCAATGACTGATTGAGAGAAAGTTTCGAATAGGTATATTCTTCTTCTTCTTCGTCGATGTCACTCTTGACAGAGTGGTCGTGGTCTGTCATTTCAGGCGTTGGTGGCAAGCTTCACAACGCGCACGCCATTCCTCTCCCACAGCTGCCTTCCTCGTGCATTCGAGTAGCGACGGTGAGCCCTTTACTGTTGCCTTTATCTGGTCCGTCCATCTCATAGGCGATCTCCCTCTTGGCCTGGTACCCTCAACCTTCCCTGGACCACATCATCATCATCATCAGCCTATTACAAGTCCACTGCTGGACATAGGCCTCTCTCCAGTTGTTCGCCACTTAGAGCAAACATCTGGAGGATATACCCATAATCGCCACGCTGGCAAGGCGGGTTAGGCGATCGCAGGGCTTAGCTTCTTACTCCGGTGACTGCCCGTCACCGGTCTTTAGTATTTAGCAACGCCTTCAATTGTGATGGTTATACCGCCACCAGTCGGTGCCAGCGCTCGTTTGTTATCGGCAGGATGCACCACAGGCAGGTGAGTTGGCTTGGAGCGAAAAGATGATAGGCCGCTTCCTTACATCCCTGACCACAAGTCGCCTCAATAGCCACCTCTCCTCGGCGGCATACGTGACCAGGCAGGTAAGGCATAGGTATATTACTTACAGAGTCATTAGACGCGTTAGGGTCCAATCCGTCGCGGTTCCTGTACCCGCATCCTTGCGGGCATTCTCCCGACCCTCGTGGGGATCCACGCAGCATCGCTCCAATACACTTTCACAGCCTTCGTCAAATCTGATGAATAGAATAGAAAAAACTTTATATGGTAAGTACACATGACCCAAAGAACAAAACCACATTAAACAAACTTAATTTTTTTGAACATACCACCCTGGGTCATTCTCTGCTCCTATTAAATTGTAGCGTGATGAAAAGTATACTATAAACCTGCCCCAGGAGTATGAAGAATAATCGAACCAAGTTTCGTTAAATCCGTCTAGTAGTTTTTTTTTCTATAACGAACAACAGACAGACAAAAAATTTACTGATTGCATTTTTTGATTCAGTATCGATCACTAATCACCCCCCCTGATAAAAAATATATTTTATGTACAGAATTGACTTCTCTACAGATTTATTATAAGTACTAGCTTTTGCCCGCGACTTCGTCCGCGTGGCGTGTTTTTTCATACAAAAGTTTTTTCCCGCTAACTCCCGTTCCCGTGGGAATTTCTCAAATACAGCCATAACTAAACTTTATATTTACTAGGTACCTGCATGCCAAATTTCAAGCGTCTAACTTAAGCGGTTTAGATTTTTCATACAAAAGGATTTTCCCGCTAATTCCCGTTCCCGTGGGAATTTCGGGAATTCCTTCTTAGTGCACCCCTACGGTACCTAAGCGACGTCCCTTCCAAATTTCAAGTGCCTACGTTTAGCCGTTTGGGCTGTGCGTTGATATGTCAGTCAGTCAGTCAGTTTCTCCTTTTATATATATAGATATAGATATCCCCCACTGGTGGACATCGGGAAAAAAAGTTGCTGTATCCCACAGTGAGGGGCAAGGCTACTAAATCTTCCCGTTGGGCCTAGTGGTGGACATTGACCCAAAAAATGTCCGTTGTCCTGTGGAATTCCTTTCTTAGTGCACCTCTACGGTACCTAAGCTACGTCCCTTCCAAATTTCAAGTGCCTACGTTTAGCCGTTAAGACTGTGATATGTCAGTCAGTGAGTCAGTCAGTTTCTCCTTTTATAGGTATATTTATTTATAGGTATACTAGCTGTGCTCGCGAGCTCGCGACTTCGTCCGCGTGGAATAGTTATTTTTTTCCCCGTTTTTTTTTACATTTTCCATTATTTCATGGCTCCTAATAGTTGCAGCGTGATGTTATACAGCCTAAAGCCTTCCTTGATAAATGGTCTATTCAACACAAAAAGAATTTTTCAATTCGGACCAGTAGTTCCTGAGATTAGCGCGTTCAAACAAACAAACAAACTCTTCAGCTTTAAATATTAGTTAAGATTTAGATGATCTCTCATCTCACCTGACATCCAACACTCCCCCACCGTTCAACTGTGGGTTCCTCATGTCCACTCCTTTCAGATCATGGTCGCACTCGTGCACCGGGACGCACTTGCACGGTCTGCCGTTCAACATTCCCCTTGTCCTGTTCACTATGATCTGGAAGAAAAGGGATAACAGCTGTATCTCCCTATTTTTTGAGTATAATAGGTACGTAGGTATATCTAAATAACGAGTACAAGGAGCAGTGGCGTAACTATACCACTCGAGGCCCGTGGCAAATTCATCAGATTTTCACTAAATGTGTAATAATAAATGTTGGGAGTTTGGATTCTCCTCTGGCCGGGGGCCCCTTACGGCTGGGGCCCGTGGCATTTTGCCGACATGCCACCCTGTAGTTACGCCACTGACAAGGAGGGATGTAAGGGAGCGGCCTATCATCTTTCTGCTCCAAGCCAACTTCACTTGCCCGTGGTGTCCTGCCGAATAACATACGAGGCGCTGGCAACCGACTGGTGCGGTATAACCACGGGTATAACTGTCTAAAGGACAACTCGTCAAGTCATTGATTGAGACTAAATCACAATCACCTGACTGCTTTTACGTCCGCTCTTTTCAAAGGGCTATGTTTCAATCCGCTACCTAGTTGGACGTTAAGTGACGCGTGTTTAGTTAATGTTCGGTCTAGTCATTCAATTGAATGTCGTCATTTAATGAACGCGCTAGCGATTCAATTGAATAGGAGATTCAACCAGATGACTGCGACATAACCATCACAATGAAGCCGTCTAAATACCACAGACCGATGACGGGCAGCAGCGTCACCGGAGCGAAAAGCTACGCCTTGCGATTGCCAACACGCTCGTCCAGCGTGGCGACTATGGGTATATCCTCCAGATGTTTGCATTAAGTGGCGAACAACTGGAGAGGCCTATGTCCAGCAGTGGACTGTAATAGGCTGATGATGATGACTTCTATATTTATTACTTACAGATGAATGAACAGACGCTGCGATGAGAATTAGGACAAGCGCACGCATTCTGAAAGGTTAAGTTTTAATTGTTTTAAAATGTATAATAATATGTCGGCGTAAAATTACGGAGCACCCAGACACGGAACAAACACAAATGTTAATAAATAATAATAAATAAATAACCCAAGACATGCCACGCTGGGCCATAGCCCCTAACTAAGCCGAAGCTTATACTATGGGTACTAGACAACTGATAAACTTAATTTCATACTTTTTTTTTTGTAAATAAATTATTGTATATTATTGTATGTATATGACTGTATATGTGTAATATATTACCTATTATGTATAATTTATTTAAATATATATATTTATTAATTAATTTATGTATGTCTATGGAATATGTATTACTTGGTATATTTATGTAGACTTATTTTAGGTGTTTATTGAAATAGATAGTTTTGCACTAGATTACCCATCTCTGTTGAATCTGGTTTCCTCTACCTGAAGGTTGTCTGGAAGAGATCGCTACAAGCGATAAGACCGCCTAAATTGTACTTTGTTTTTGTTTGTAATGTGTTTTTTCTGTAATGTCTGTGTTTTTGTGCAATAAAGAGTTTCTATTCTATTCTATAAATACATATTATACATAGTAAACACCAGGGGAGAATGGTGTTGCGGTGTCTATAGGCTGAAGTGATCACTTACCATCAGGTGACCTACAAGCCCGTTTGCCCCTTCTGTCATAAAAGAAGACCAAAACGAACAGACATGTAGACATTAAGAGAGGTAGGGCATAGCGCACGGAATATTAAACACAAGAGGAAAGGGCATAATCTAGTCAGTTCATACAAAACTGCTGTCGCCAAACTCACACAATAACATTATACGCACACACAAAATGAACTGAAATGTGTTTAATATTCCGTGGCATAGCGAGCTGTCCGTCATTAGGACCTCCAACCCTATAGAATACCGCAGCCAAATGACCTCCGGGTCGTGTTTCTGCCAGTAAGGTTTCCGGAGTTGGGCCGGCATGGCGGTGGCAACTGACCAGTTACTTGCCAGTCACAGCGACTTGGGCTTCTCTTTCGCTTTCCATCAGGCGTAGGGAAGTCATTATGTCGAGCTACTATAAAAAAACATGTTCATGAACACAAATGTTTGTACTCTGTGGGAATCGAACCCACAACCCTTGGCTCAGAAGGCAGAGGTCACTACCAAATGAGCCATCGGGCCAGTCGTAATCACACGAATGTTTGTTCCGGGTGAGGATCGAACCCACGACCCTTGGTTCAGGAGGCATGAATCACTGCCATCGTGCGAACCAATCTAAGTACCTAACTACAGAATAAAACTTACTTTCTTAAACGACTTTAACACAAAAACCTTTCTAAGTAATTAAATATTTAAGGAACTTATTTAAACACTAACGAATTTGATTTAATTAAACCCTTTAATGGACGATTAAACACTGAATGAACGAGAATGAATGTAACCGCAATGTATTTATATGAAAACGTACGAAAAAACCCATAACCAAGTTGGTAACGATAGCAAAAAATAGTAAAATCATACTGCTTTATAGCGAATTAATTTATGCGTCATACAACAAATAGTTTCCGATTTTACATACCGGATATGAGTAAATCCGTTTAAAGATCACCCTTACGTAGTCCACTGCTGGACGTAATTCTCTGATTGGGTAGATGACTAACACCCGTATTATTCACAAACAATACTTTTCTATGAAATATAACAGCACTATGCGAAGTAAGGAATTTGCGAAGACCGCCACTCAAGTGTTGTCTACGAATAGGATTTTGGATATCTGTGCGTCCATGTGACGCATAGTAAAGTTTGTTAGGGTGTATTCAGCCTATTGCAGTGCAGTCCACTGCTGGACATAGGCCTCTCCAGTTGTTCGCCACTTAGGGCAAACACCTGGAGGGTATATCCTAATATATCATAATCGCCAACGCTGGGCAGACGGTTTGGCGATCGCAGGGCGTCGCTCTGGTGACGCTGCTGCCCGTCATCGGCCTGTGATATTTAGCTACGCCTTCTACCATGACGGTTAAACCGCCATCAGTCGGTTTTGCCAGAGCCTTGTTTGTTGTTCGGCAGGATGTACCACGGGCAGGTGAGGATGGCTTGGAGCGAAAAGGTGATAGGTCGCTCCCTTACATCCCGATCGTCAGAGTCGATTTTCATTAATTTAATTGATATAGGTATTCGACCACGGGAGGGACAAATGAGAGGGATTTATGGGGCAAAAATACGCGATGGACGATAATTTTCACTACGTTAACGTACGTAAACGTAGTACCTCTTACGCACGATAGGGGCGCTGTACCAAGTTTCATACAAATGTTTACGGTAACGTTACGCATACATTTTCGAAAATGTTCGTGCTAGGCACACCGTTCTACGATCGATCGTTTTCGATTTTGGTGGTAGGGGCCCAGTTTTGACGCTTCGATGAGCTTCGAGTCTGTGTTAGTATAAATTGACCCTAATACCTAATGTTATGTTTTATCTGTACGCCTACATAAAAAGGGAAAAAACATATTTGCAGGATAATCGTATCTGATCGGGAAACTACGCAATGGGGAATACCTACCATGTGTTTGGGATTTAATATATTATTGCAAATCTATACTTTCCTAGAAAGTCAGCGCAGACAACATACAGAAGGCAGCCGCGATATTCCCTGATCGCTACGACATATCCTTCTTTAAGCGTGGTTTAAAGAGAGCTTTTTCCTCACGGTAGGCAACGGCATGGCTGTGCCCCTGGCATTGCTGATGTTCATGGGGGGGTTACTGTTTAACATCAGACAGGCCGCCTGCTTGTCTGCCACTAATGGCAATAAAAAAATAATAAAAAAAAGACTATCCGTGACCGTGACGTACTTTTTTGCAATTATATGCAGTAACGCACACGACGCGCAAAAATCTGTCGCGGATATTTCAGACTCAACGCACACGACGCACATCTTCGATCATTCTGTCGGCAGACCTAGACGCTCTTTTTAAATGTCTCAGACGCAGACTATCGCACAAGACATTGAGACAGGTAGGGCATAGCGAATTTTCGCTCGAATTGAGCCGCCCGTCCGGGGAAGGACCTCCACCCTATAGAATACCGCAGTCAATGACCTCTGGGTCGTGTTTCTGTCGGTGAGTAGGGTTTCTGGAGCTCGTGGGGGGTTGGGGTTGGGCCGGCATGGCGGTGGCAACTGACAGGTAACTGACCAGTTACTTGCCCGTTGACACAGCGACTTGGGCTTCTCTTTCGCTTTCCATCAGGCGTAGGGAAGCCATTATGTCGAGCCACTATAAAAAAAAAAAAAAAAAAAAACAAAAAGTCTATCGTATGCGCTGCCCCTAATACCAAAAATATGTTCTTTATAGAAATAAAAACTACTACACGGATTTTAACGAAACTTGGTACAATTATTCTTCATACTCCTGGGTAGGTCATAGTATACTGTTTATCACGCTCAATCAATAAGAGCAGAGCAGTGATGGCAAGTGTTCAGAAAACGGGAGAAAATTTTATCCGTATGTTTGATCGCGCATCACTCGAAAACTACTGCATGAAATTGAATGCGGTTTTCACCAATGTATTGCTAGAAGTCTAACTTAAAATTTAGGCATCATTTTATGGAAGTCCGTTATTTTGAAACCCGATATCTACGCGTGCGACGCCACCGGCACAGCTAGTAAATAAAAAACAAAACAGTCAGTGTGTATAATTATATTTATATTTTACAATGCTTCGGTTAGAGGTTCTCGTGAAGAAAATGTAGGAGCGTTGCTTCGTAGTGCTTCGCTGCGTGTACCGCCCGCAGCGAATGCCTCTCTCCGGGATATATCTGTGAAAATATAAACTAATTAGTATCTGTTGCGGACAGAACGACCTTTTTATATATTTTTCCTTTTTACCAGTTTTGTACATAGTTTTATATTTAGAAGTGTTTTTTAGTTGCTATGGTTATTGTTTTGTTTTGTAAGTTGTTGAGTTATACAGTCCACTGCGACTGGACTATTAAAGTGTGTTTTGTGGTTTCCCTTTCGTTTGATTCCACACCCCTAGACGCCAGCTCCAGCCGTAACAAGTATCCTCTTTCTCCTCGCGTCCCTCCTCATGACTGAGGGTCGTGAGGAGTGAATCACCGTGTCGCTGACAAAATTTAATGTATGTAAGGGATGTAAGGGAGCGGCCTATCATCTTTCCGCTCCAAGCCAACCTCACCTGCCCGTGGTGCATCCTGCCGAATAACAAACGAAGCGCTGGCAACCGACTGGTGGCGGTATAACCATCACGATTGAAGGCGTAGCTAAATAGCAGACCGATGACGGGCCTCTCGTTACATAGGCCTCTCCAATTGTCCGCCACTTAGGGCAAACATCTGGAGGAGATACCCATAATCGCCACGCTGGGCAGACGGGTTGGCGATCGCAGGACGAGAAGCTACTCACTCCGGTGACGCTGCTGCCCGTCATCGGTCTGTGGTATTTAGCTACGCCTTCCATCGTGATGGTTATACCGCCACCAGTCGGTTGCCAGCGCCTCGTTTGTTATTCGGCAGGATGCACCACGGGCAGGAGAGATTGGCCTATTGTTACCTACTTTTAATTTTTTTCTACAGTTTCTTTGTGAACATTGGTCCAACCAAACTGAACTAACTCTCTCACCTGCACCCGATGCGGCTTGCCGAGTCGCACCAGCTCTGCCAGCAAGGCGGCTGTGTGGCAGAAGTGCACATTCTCGTCAGCCAACCCGTGGATTACCAGCAGTCGACCCTCCCTAGGGAAAGGAAGGTTAGCTTTAGATAAATAAATAACCCAAGACATGCCACGCTGGGCCACACAGCGCCACCTAGCCCAAACTAAGCCGAAGCTTGTACTATGGGTACCACAACTGATAAACTTACTTAAATACTTTTTTTTGTAAATAAATACATATTATACATAGAAAACACCCAGACCAATACAAACAGACATGTTCATGAACACAAATGTTTGTACTGTGCGGGAATCGAACCCACGACCCTTGGCCCAGAGGGCAGAGGTCACTACAAATGAGCCACCGAGCCTGTCAAAAAATATAATCATACAACATCACATACATTGCTGCGATCCCAAGTAAGTAGCTTAAGCACTTGTGTGGGAACAACGAAGGTACCACAAATAAATACTTAAATACAAATATTAACACCAGACTCGGAACAAGCACAAGTGTTCATCACACGAATGTTTATCCCGGTGGGAATCGAACCCACGACTCTTGGTTCAGGAGGCAGGGGTCACTACCAATTGAGCCACCGAGCCTGTCAAACCTTTTTTAGCTTTTGTTACAAAAGGCGATCCTTCAGAGTACCATTATAGGTCCAATATTATAAATGCACTTTGGAGCTATTGCGGCAAAGATGATCCTTCAGGGTACCGCTCTTGGGCCAATGTTATATGTAGCTTTTGATGCCAAAGGTGATTCTTCAGGGTACAAATCTAGGGCCAATGTTATAAAGCACGAGCTATTGGGGCTAAAGGTGATCATCTTCAGGGTACCGTTCTTGGGCCAATGTTATATGTAGCTTTTGATGCCAAAGGTGATTCTTCAGGGTACAAATCTAGGGCCATTGTTATAAAGCACGAGCTATTGGGGCTAAAGGTGATCCTTCAGGGTACCGTTCTTGGGCCAATGTTATATGTAGCTTTTGATGTCAAAGGTGATTCTTCAGGGTACAAATCTAGGGCCAATGTTATAAAGCACGAGCAATTGGGGCTAAAGGTGATCCTTTAGTCAGGGTACCGTTCTTGGGCCAATGTTATATGTAGCTTTTGATGCCAAAGGTGATTCTTCAGGATACAAATCTAGGGCCAATGTTATAAAACACGAGCTATTGGGGCTAAAGGTGATCCTACAGGGTACCATCGTAGGGCCAATGTTATATGTAGCTTTTGATGCCAAAGGTGATTCTTCAGGGTACAAATTTAGGGCCAATGTTATAAAGCACGAGCTATTAGGGCTAAAGGTGATCATCTTCAGGGTACCGTTCTTGGGCCAATGTTATATGTAGCTTTTGATTTGATGCCAAAGGTGATTCTTCAGGGTACCGCTCTTGGGCCAATGTTATATGTAGCTTTTGATGTCAAAGGTGATTCTTCAGGGTACAAATCTAGGGCCAATGTTATAAAGCACGAGCAATTAGGGCTAAAGGAGATCCTTCAGGGTACAAATCCAGGGCCGATGTTACAAAGCACGTCACTCACTGATCCGGGAAGAAGGGCGCGTGCGCGAGTACGCTGGCGCGCGTGTAGGCGTGCGGGGCGGCGTGCGGCGGGCCCATGTACCGCTCGGTGTAGGCGGTGTCGTACAGCCGCCAGCTGGTCACCGGCGCGCCCGCCACGCACACCTTGAAGATGTTCGGTCGCGTCGCCAGACCGAGCAGCGATAGGTAGCCGCCTAGTAACAGAAGATAAATAAAATAAAAAACCAAAGACCACACAGCGCCACCTAGCCCCAAACTAAGCCGAAGCTTGTACTATGGGCACTAGACGACTGATCAACTTACTGACGATACATGTTTTTTTTTGTAAATAAATACATATTATACATAGAAAACACCCAGACCAATACAAACACTTATGTTTATGAACACAAATGTTTGTACTGTGCGGGAATCAAACCCACGACTCTTGGCTCAGAGGGCAGAGGTCACTACCAAATAAGCCATCGAGCCGGTCAGAATAAACCGTCGTTAACTTTTACTTCTTACTTAAGCATCATCATAAACATTTTCCGCCGACATAGGTTCGAACTAAAATGCTTTTTATACGCAAATCACTAGATTGCGGAAACTTAACGTGAGGGAGAGGTGGCGTGCAGTCGTGTGAACTGCACACCGACCGCAATCGGACTGCGCGTTTGGTTCGCAGTTCTATTGCAGTTGTCAACTACATTCAAACTACACTAGAACTACAATTTGCAGTTGAAATGCGGTTCGTCTGTCCAGACCCTTAGTAAATGTCACCGTAAAAATGTAAATAAAGTTAGATCATGATCTATCTCGCGAGTAATCTATACTGTCGATAGATTGTGAACTGTAACATAATGCTTTCAGTTTTAACTATTATTTTTCGGTAGACTGTAATCGATCAAAGTGAAATTCTTCAATTAAAATCTGTCATGCGTTAATTAAATCAACAGTTGCACTTTGATTAATCTACCGAAAAATAATATTTTTCGACAATTAACAATCTCGCAAGTTGGATATAATTTAACGGTATTTACAATTCCACGGTGTCGTGTACATATAACAAATTTAACACAAGATATACATAGTTTAAGACGAGCACTACTTGGATGTAAGTAAAGCTTTCGACAAACTACACTCACCATAACTCCATCCGTGTATCGCGATCCTCTCCATGTCTATGCATCCTGTCTCCTTGGCGAGCCATTGTAGAACCTCCACCTGTAAATTAAATGCAAAGATCCTCATTTTAAAATAAGATTTTTAATAGTTTTCTATAGAAATAGCGGGAGTCCCTCAAGGAATTGTTATATGCCCATTTGTATTATGATGTCATGTGATCATTATTTAGGTCTGACTGATCTGGAGTATTATTTCTATTTTAACCGACTTCGAGAAAGGAGGAGGTTCTCAATTCGTCTGTATGTATAACATTTTTATAAAGCTATACTGTCTCATTGCTGTGCAAAGATCTCCCCAAAGTATTCTTCAGCTTCAAGCTTCAGGGTCAAGAAACAAGCCCGCAACCGGCCGCCTCCCTAACCTCGTCACAGCGTCAGTAGGGGACCATCCCAGCGACGCCCTAAGCAGAGCTTTAAGCCTTATTAGGTGGCTTATCTTTTCTATGGGTAAGAGCCTTCTAGCTTCTGCCAGCCTGGTCGTCCACCTTTTTTTTTCCTGCACACTCCCTGCTACACAGAGGCAGCCTCCTGCCCCTGCTCACCTGGTCGTCCAGCTCCACCTGCCCCATCTTGCCGCGGATGGCGCTAGCAGCCGCGCGAGTCCTGCACGACTCCTGCTCCTGCCCCTGCTTACCTGGTCGTGCAGCTCCACCTGCCCCATCTTGCCGCGGATGGCGCTAGCAGCCGCGCGAGTCCTGCACGACTCCTGCTCCTGCTCCTGCTCCTGCTCCTGCCCCTGCTCCTGCTCACCTGGTCGTCCAGCTCCACCTGATCAATCTTGCTGCGGATGGTGCTTGGAGCCGCGCGAGCCCAGCACGACTCCTGCTCCTGCTCACCTGGTCGTCAAGCTCCACCTGGCCCATCTTGCCGCGGATGGCGGCCTCCCAGGCGCGGCCGCGGTGCTTGGAGCCGCGCGAGTCTACCGCGACGACATTGAACCCGCGAGCCGCCAGCATATGCATGCGTAACTGGCGGATGCCCTGCAACCAACAATCATACAGTCACTTCTCTGTATATATATGTACTAGCTGTGCTCGCGACTTCGTCCGCGTGGAATAGTTATTTTTTCCCCCTTTTTTTTTAACATTTTCCATTATTTCGTCGCTCCTAATAGTTGCAACGTGATGTTATATAGCCTAAAGCCTTCCTCGATAAATGGTCTATTCAACACAAAAAGAATTTTTCAATTCGGACCAGTAGTTCCTGAGATTAGCGCGTTCAAACAAACAAACTCTTCAGCTTTATAATATTAGTTAAGAAGAGAGGTAGGGCATAGCGAATCTTCGCTCGAATTGAGCCGCCCGTCCGGGGAAGGACCTCCACCCTATAGAATACCGCAGTCAAATGACCTCTGGGTCGTGTTTCTGCCGGTGAGTAGGATTTTCGGAGCTCGTGGGGGGTTAGGGTTGGGCCGGCATGGCGGTGGCAACTGACAGGTAACTGACCAGTTACTTGCCCGTTGTCACAGCGACTTGGGCTTCTGTTTCGCTTTCCATCAGGCGTAGGGAAGCCATTATGTCGAGCCAATACAAAAAAAAAAATATGTCACCTTCAAAATTGTAAATACAAGATCCACAGATAACCCAAGACATGCCACGCTGGAACACGCTGGATCCTTCAGGGTACCGTTATGGGACCGCTGTCACATGAGTAGTCCCTCAGGGGACCATCCTAGGACCAATGTTATTAAAGCTTTATATTAACGAACCTTGTAGCTATTGGTGACAGTCTGCACCTCAGGACCGCCATACACGTGCAGCACGGTTGGGCTCCGCCCCGCGCGGCCGCAGCGCCACAGCGTACAGTAGGCGGCGGCGCCACAAGACAGCCGCGTCGTGAATATCTGTGCGGGGGGGATGTTGCTCACTGATAGGGAGTTTTCTGGAAAACGGCATAAATAATAATAAATAACAGCGATGCAAAGGAGCGATGTATCTTCTATTAGCTTTAAGCTGTGGTGCATCCTGCTAAATAACGAACGAGACTCTGGCAACCGACTGGTGGAGGTATAACTATCACGATTGAAAGAGTAAGCTACATATCTCAGGCCGATGACGGGCAGCAGCGTCACCGGAGCGAGGAGCTACGCCCTGCAGCAGGGCAGACTACCTACTATTTGACCAAAGTTTGACTGACTCGGTGGCTCAATTGGTAGTGACCCCTGCCTTTTGAACCAAGTGTCGTGGGTTCGATTCCCACCCGGGACGAACATTCGTGTGATGAACACTTGTGTTTGTTCCGTGTCTGGGTGTTTATATTTGTGGTACCTTCGTTGTTCTAATACCCATAACACAACTACTTACTTTGGGATCGGAGCAATGTATGTGATGTTGACTGATATTTATTATAAAAATAGTCGCGACCAACTGGACAGGCCTATGTCCAGCAGTGGACTGCGATAGGCTGTTAACTACACTAGTCACTCGACCCACCTCGTATAAGCATTCCCGTTTCGCTAGAATCTGTCTCGTCCCCGTCTCCAGAGCGGCTGTCCCAGGAACCGTTGAAACTCCTTGTTTCAGGAGACTCTGCATACAAACGTTTGATACATTACATCGGAGTATTCAACAATCTATCTTTTGGGGTCCCTGGTGTCAAAAGGCTTTTATGGAACAGTGTTTTTAACCGACTTCAAAAAAGGAGGAAGTCTTCTCAATTCGACCGTATGTTTTTTTTTAACGATCATCTTTTGTGGTCTCTGGTGTCAAAAGGATTCTATAGATCAGTGTTTTCAACGATTTATCTTTTGAGGTCCGTGGTGTCGAAAGGCTTCTAAGGAACAGTGTTTTTAACGATCTCCTTTTGGGATCCCTGGTGTCAAAAGGCTTCTATAGATCAGTGTTTTTAACGATCATATTTTGGGATCCCTGGTGTCAAAAGGCTTATAAAGATCAGGGTTTTTAACGATCACCTTTTGGGGCCCTGGTGTCGAAAGGCTTTTAAGGAACAGTGTTTTTAACGATCACCTTTTGGGGCCCTGGTGTCAAAAGGCTTCTATAGATCAGTGTTTTTAACGATTATATTTTGGGGTCCCTGGTGTCAAAAGGCTTCTATAGATCAGTGTTTTTAACGATTATATATTGGGGTCCCTGGTGTCAAAAGGCTTCTATAGATCAGTGTTTTTAACGATTATATTTTGGGGGCCCTCGTGTCAAAAGGCTTCTATAGATCAGTGTTTTAACGATTATATTTTGGGGGCCCTCGTGTCAAAAGGCTTCTATCGATCAGTGTTTTTAACGATTATATTTTGGGGGCCCTCGTGTCAAAAGGCTTCTATAGATCAGTGTAATCAACGATTTATCTTTTGAGGTCCGTGGTGTCGAAAGGCTTCTATAGATCAGTGTTTTAACGATTATCTTTTTGGTCCCTGGTGTATATATTCTATAGGTATGTAGGAATTGTTTGCATCTTGTGGTCACATCTCAGTCCAAAAACCCACCTTCCGACTGGCGCTCCATCAATGTCCCCTGTGCGTGCAAACGCACATTCGCGCCGTGCACTATGCGACATTACTGGTTACTAAGACACAGGGGCGATCCTTCAGGGTATCATCCTAGGACGTATATTATTAATTGTTTTTACTAATCCACCTTGAAGCTGTGATACAGAGAGAGAGAGCAGTACTGTGATACAGAGATCCCACAAGGTACCTCATGGGACCAATGTTATTAATGTCTGTTACTGGCTCGGTGGCTCAATTGGTAGTGACCCCTGCCTTCAGAGCCAAGGGTCGTGGGTTCGATTCCCACCCGGACAAACATTCGTGTGATGAATACTTGTGTTTGTTCCGTGTCTGGGTGTTTTATAATTTGTACTAGCAGTGCTCGCGACTTCGTCCGCGTGGAATAGTTATTTTTTCCCCGTTTTTTTTACATTTTCCATTTTTCCTTCGCTCCTAATAGTCGCAGCGTGATGTTATATAGCCTATAGCCTTCCTCGATAAATGGTCTATTCAACACAAAAAGAATTTTTCAATTCGGACCAGTAGTTCCTGAGATTAGCGCGTTCAAACAAACAAACAAACAAACAAACTCTTCAGCTTTATAATATTAGTTAAGATTTAAGTATTTGTGGTACCTTCGTTGTTCTGATACCCATAACACAAGTGCTTAAGCTACTTACTTTGGGATTAGAGCAATGTATGTGATGTTGTCTAATATTTATTCTATTTATTTAATGCACATACTATATTTGCAATGGCATAACACCCATGATATAAGGGCAGTCCTTCAGGGTACCATCCTAGAGCCTATGTTATTAATGGTTTTTACTTACGCACCTTGCAGCTAGCGTACTCGGGCAGTAATGTTATATAGATGAGATCCTACAGGCTACAGGCGGCAGGTGATTGGTTGGAGGTGCCTAATAGTGCGTTTGTTACGCTCTGATTGGCTGTAAGGGCCCAATAGTGTCAATGTTACCTTCCGACTGGCGCTCCATCAGAGTCCCCTGTGCGTGCAGACGCACAGTCGCGCCGTGCACGATGCGGTACACTCTCGTGCACGGCACACTGCTAATGTTCGACGTGGTGATCACGGCGGTTGTGCACTCCTGTGAACGTGTTAGCGTCAATTATAATTGAGTACAGTTTATAAATAAATAAATATCAGACAACATCACATACATTGCTCTAATCCCAAAGTAAGTAGCTTAAGCACTTGTGTTATGGGTATCAGAACAACGAAGGGACCACAAATAAATACTTAAATACAAATAATAAACATCCAGACATGGAACAAACACAAGTATTCATCACACGAATGTTTGTCCCGGGTGGGAATCGAACCCACTACCCTTGGTTCAGACGGCAGGGGTCACTACCAATTGAGCCACCGAGCCAGTCATAGTTTAGATACAGAAAAGTACAATTGAGTACAGTTATGTACAATTTAGGTACAGAAAAGCACAATTGAGTACAGTTATTTACAATTTAGGTACAGAAAAGTACAATTGAGTAAAGTTATTTACAATTTAGGTACAGAAAAGTACAATTCAGTAGAGTTATGTACAATTTAGGTACAGAAAAGTACAATTGAGTACAGTTTTGTACAATTTAGGTACAGAAAAGTACAATTCAGTAGAGTTATGTACAATTTAGGTACAGAAAAGTACAATGCAGTAGAGTTATGTACAATTTAGGTACAGAAAAGTACAATTGAGTACAGTTTTGTACAATTTAGGTACAAAAAAGTACAATTGAGTACAGTCATGTACAATTTAGCTACAGAAAAGTACAATTACAGTACCGTCAAGTACACTCACACACGTAGTCACAAATAATACTTATATATGAAAACTCTAACGGCCGTATTCACAAACGTTACTATGCGACGCGCGGACGCACAGTGCCCAAAATCCTATACGATTTCGGTACTTATGCGTTCGTGCGACGCATAGTGATGTTTGTGAATACGGCCGTAAGTGTTGTCTACGAATAGATTATTGGGTACTGTGCGCCCGCGCGACGCATAGTAACGTTTGTGAATACGGGTATTTGGCAGGCTCTAATAATTTCAGGAACACTCTACTACAATTTTTGTACAGTCAACTACACATTATATCTTACCTCATCAATATCAACAGTACACGAGTGTCCAACTGTGGTGAGCAGCGTGTGGGCGTGGGGGCGTGGAGGGTTGAACGGCGCCACGTACAGATGTCGCTCCAGCGGCGTCTCGCGGAGCCCTAGGAAGTAGACCAGACACCTGGCTTCGTCCACCTGGGAATAAAGAAAAAACAACATAAGGTGATGTAAGGGAGCGGCCTATCATCTTTCCTCTCCAAGCCAACCTCACCCGCCCGTGGTGCATCCTGCCGAATAACAAACGAGGCGCTGGCAACCGACTGGTGGCGGTATAACCATCACAATAGGGAATATGCATGAAAAATCGTTTCAGTCGTTGAAAGCAAATATATCCGTCTCTCTCTCGCGAAACAGATGCTTCTATAGTTCGTATGGCGCGCACGGTACGTGACGTCATCCGCCGCGTCGGATCTCTCTGTTTAAGCAATAACTTTAACGCTTTATAACTCGCTTAATAGAAAAGATAGTTCAAAAATTCTTCGATATTTATGTATCTGGAAGATAAAAGATCTCAATAAAACCATAAAAAAAGTCATGCATATTCCCCATATCCCTAAAGAATATCTATCTTATCTATAACTTTTTTTATCAAGTACACACTCACCCATATCTTCCTCCCCATCACCTCCCACTCGCCGGCGGTGATGGCTTCCTTGCTGATGATGTTCGGGCCGACCGCGTCCGTTTCGTCACTCGGTGATCATGTCTATCACCGCTGTTGGTGATGAAGAAAAAGTTAGTAAGGGTCGGGATGTAAGGGAGCGGCCATTTTTGTATAACGTCATTCTGAATGTTGTCGATTGTACAAAGTCATTCCATTATCGATATCGGGATGTAAGGGAGCGACCTATCATCTTTCCGCTCCAAGCCAACCTCACCTGCCCGTGGTGCATCCTGCGAATAACAAACGAGGCGCTGGCAACCGACTGGTGGCGATATAACCATCACAATTGAAGGCGTAGCTAGATACCACAGGCCGATGACGGGCAGCAGCGTCACCGGAGCGAGAAGCTACAAACTGCGATCGCCAACCCGCCTGCCCAGCGTGGCGATTATGGGTATATCCTCTAGATGCTTGCCTAAGTAGCGAACAACTGGAGAGGCCTATGTCCAGCAGTGGACTGCAATAGGCTGATGATGATGAAAGTTAGTAAGCACGTCTTCCTTATGCAGGATGGGCAGGAAGCTGGTCTTCCTTGTGCAGGATGGGCAGGAAGCTGTCCCGCGTCTTTGAGACTTAAGGAGGTACTCACAAGAAGGCTCATCCCTGCCCTGCGTGGAGCAGGTGACCAGATACAGGTGCAGGTGTCCAGTCTCCTCGGAGGCCCAGATGAAGCTGGTCCTGTCACGCTGCCCACCGCTGGGCAGGAAGTGTAGGATGTCGTGCACGTTGATCCAGGCGTCTGGCGCGGACTCGGAAATTAGGACTTGAATGTCTGGCGCTTTCTGGAAGGAATAAAGGAAGGTATAGAACGAAAGGGTCGATTTTAGGTTCATCCTTATAGAAATACCTTTTGAAGTCAGAAGTTTCACTGGTCATAGGACCATCGTTATACAAATAGCTTTCAAAAACAAGAGTTTCTCAAAGGTCAATCCTAGGTTCTTTCTTATAGAAATGCCTATGGAAAACCGGAATTTCACAAGGGGCAATCCTAGGACCATCCTTATACAAATACCTTTCAAAAACCGGAGTTCTTCAAGGAGCAATCCTAGGTCTTTTCTTATAGAAATGCCTATCGATAACGGAAGTTTCACGAGGTCCAAACTTGTGTCCATTTTTATAGCGGTATCTTTTAGAAACTGTAGTTTCTCAATCATAGGTCTAATCATAGGTCCTGTCTTATAGAAAACCGGAATTTCACAAGGGGCAATCCTAGGCCCATCCTTATTATACAAATACCTTTTAAAAACAGGATTTTCTCAAGGGTCAATCCTAGGTTCTTTCTTGCAGAAATGCCTATCGAAAACGGGAGTTTCACAAGGGCCAATCTTGGGTCCATTTTTAAAGCTTTATTTTTGATAACCGAATTATCACAAGGGGGCAATCATAGGTCCCTTCTTATACAAATACCTTTCAAAACGGGAGTTTCGCAAGGGCGAATCATAGGTCTATCCCTATAACGAGAAGTTTCACAAGGGACAATCTTGGGTCCATTTTTAAAGCTATATTTTTTGATAACTGAAGTATCACAACGGGCAATCATATGTCCATTCTTATACAAATACCTTCCAAAACGGGAGTTTCGCAAGGCCGAATCATAGGACCATCCCTATAACGAGAAGTTTCACAAGGGACAATCTTGGGTCCATTTTTAAAGCTATATTTTTTGATAACTGAAGTATCACAGGGGGCAACCATAGGTCCATTCTTATACAAATACCTTTCAAAACGGGAGTTTCGCAAGGGCGAATCATAGGTCCATCCCTATAACGAGAAGTTTCACAAGGGACAATCTTGGGTCTGTTTTGATAAAAATGCTTTTGGAAAACGGGAGTTTCACAAGGACCTACCCTGGGTCCGTTCCTATAATTGCTCCATTACCTGGTCGACCTTAAGGTCGGCGTGCGGGGTCCTCAGATGCGCGGGCGCGTGGTCGTAGCCGGCGGGCGAGCTGAACTGCTCCAGCGGGATCAGCGCCAGCTCCAGACGCTGCTGCTTGCGGTCCAGGAGTTGGACCCAGACGCTGTAATGAGACGTCATCATCATCATCAGCCTATCGCAGGCCACTGCTGGACATAGGCCTCTTCAGTTGTTCGTCACTTAGGGCAAACACCTGGAGGATATACCCATAATCGCCACGCTGGGCAGGCGGGTTGGCGATCGCAGGGCGTAGCTTCTCGCTTCGGTGACGCTGCTGCCCGTCATCGGTCTGTGGTATTTAGCTACTCCTTCAATTGTGATGGTTATACCGCCACCAGTCGGTTTGCCAGAGGCTCGTTTGTCGTTCGGCAGGATGCACCACGGGCAGGTGAGGCTGGCTTGGAGCGAAAAGGGGATAGGCCGCGCCCTTACATCCCTAAAGATCAATAATTACTTACTATTTCCCGCACGGAGTCCAGCCAACCCTGGCCAGGTATTCGAACCAGGGGAACGCCTCCTTGAGGGGGGTACGAAGCTCCCACCACCGGATATCCGTCACCTCTGAGGAATCGCTCTCCGACGCTGGAAATAATTCATTATATCTATGTAGCATGTCTTAAATGTCACCGTAAAATACCAAGACTCGTAAATTGATCAATTTCCTAAGTATTTATTTATTTATTTAATCTTTATTGCACAGTTAATAAGTGTACAAAAGGCGGACTTAATGCCACATAGGCAGGCTAAGCAGAAAGTAATAATAAGGTAGTGTGCCAAAACAGTTTGAAAAACAAAGACTTATAATAGTATGTAATAAAAAGTTAAGTAAGTATTTGTTTTTTTATAGTAGCTCAACATAATGACTTCCCTACGCCCTGATGGAAAGCGAAAGAGAAGCCCAAGTCGCTGTGACAACGGGCAAGTAACTGGTCAGTCACCTGTCAGTTGCCACCGCCATGCCGGCCCAACCCCAACCCCCCACGAGCTACCGAAACCCTACTCACCGGCAGGAACAAGACTCGGAGGTCATTTGGCTGCGGTATTCTTTATGGTGGAGTGCTTCCCCGGACGGGCGGCTCAATTCGAGCGAAGATACGCTATGCCCTACATCTGTCTAATATCAATGTAGATAGGTGATAGGCTGATGATGATACCACATGCTAGAGATCGTCTAAGCCTCATCATCATCATCATCAGCCTATTGCAGTCCACTGCTGGACTTAGGCCTCTCCAGTTGTTCGCCACTTAGGGCAAACGTCTGGAGGATATACCCATAATCGCCACGCTGGGCAGGCGGGTTGGCGATCGCAGGGCGTAGCTCCTCGCTCCAGTGACGCTGCTGCCCGCCATCGGTCTGTGGTATTTAGCTACGCCTTCAATTGTGATGGTTATACCGCCACCAGGCCGTTGCCAGAGGCTCGTTTGTTGTTCGGCAAGATGCACCACGGGCAGGTGAGGATGACTTGGAGCGAAAAGGTCGCTCCCTTACATCCAGATATCAATAAATGGAATGACTTTGTACAATCGACAACATTCAGAATGACGTTATACAAAAATGGACTTTATTCTAAATACGAATGTGAGCAAAACTCAACAACCATACAATGTATTTTAAACGTATATAACTATGAATCTTATGAGTTCACTATAATTTGACAAAAAAACGTATGACAATAGATTATTTTTAAAACAACGTTTGAAAAAATATAATTTGACAAACTTTCATTTCGCCAACATAATTGGAAAAGAACCATTTCACAAGGGGTTGTATTAATCTTAACTAATATTATAAAGCTGAAGAGTTTGTTTGTTTGTTTGAACGCGCTAATCTCAGGAACTACTGGTCCGAATTGAAAAATTCTTTTTGTGTTGAATAGACCATTTATCGAGGAAGGCTTTAGGCTATATAACATCACGCTGCAACTATTAGGAGCGAAGAAATAATGGAAAATGTAAAAAAAAACGAGGAAAAAATAACTATTCCACGCGGACGAAGTCGCGAGCACAGCTAATATAAATATAAATGTATATAAATGTGTGTGTATAATAATACTACTTGATATACTTGTATGTACGAATTTGCATGCCAATTTTGGTTAAGTGTGTGTACTTTTATATTTATATAACATCTATGTGTACCATGCTTTTAGCAAATAAATATTCTATTCTATTCTTCTTAATATTTGTTTTGTTTAAATTTTTGAAAAACCACCTCTCCTCCCCCTCACCCCTTGGTGATACAAAGTGAAGTTCAAGACTACATTTTTATATTTATGTGTACTTTGAAATATATTATTTAATGCTTTATGTTATTTCACTTACAAACATTTGGCATTCTAATGATTTATTTTTAAGTAAATATGCCGTAGAATAAACTGATTCCAAAAATGCAATCAGTAAAATTTCTGTCTGTCTGTATGTACGTTATAGAAAAAAAAAACTACTGGACGGATTTTGACGAAACTTGGTACAATTATTCTTCATACTCCTGGGCAGGTTATAGTATACTTTTCATTGCGCTACAATCAATAGGAGCAGAGCAGTGAAGGGAAGTGTTGGGGAAAGCGGGAGAAATTTATATCTGTATGTTTGATCGCACATTACACGAAAACTACTGCATGGAATTAAATGCGGTTTTCACCAATGTACGAGCATTGCTAGAAGTCTAACTTAAATTTTAGGTACCATTTTATGAAAGTCCGTTATTTTTGAAACCCTATATACACGTGTGCGACGCCGCCGGCACAGCTAGTTATTCATATAGTAGTTATAGTAAGTTTGTCAAATATTATTTTTCAAATTTGTTACTTGTTTTTTTTTGTCAAACGTTTGAACACCGAACCTTACGCCATACAACTCATAGCGAACACACACACCACAATTCCCACAGTCACATTACCGGACCGCACAAATAAATCCTTCAGGAATTGCCTTTTCAGCGCAATCTTCACTATTGCATTCGAACGCAACTTCGTCAGAGCGTTCGAATTTGTTTGCTGTTGCCCTAAAAATAAGGTTTACTTTCAAAAGATTGGAAAAGGTCTTTAGGCCGTGCTCTTAAAAATCGGGATTTTGAAAATTTGACTTGCTTTTCTGTTTGTTTGTGGCATATATCTATTATTATTTATTTATATAATCTTTATTGCACAGTAAAGCAGTGTACAAAAGGCGGACTTAATGCCACATAGGCATTCTCTACCAGTCAACCATTGGGCTAAGCAGAAACTAGCAATAGGGTATAACTCTTGAATGAATGAAGCTAATTTGCTTTTTTTTCGTATAGTAGCTCGATAAAATGGCTTCTCTACACCTGATGGAAAGCGAAAGAGAAGCCCAAGTCGCTGTGACAACGGCAAGTAACTGGTCAGTTACCTGTCAGTTGCCGCTGATTTAACAAATGAGGTATACATGCACATACCTATACAGATATGTTAAACTTATGACACCGATTATAGAATACCGCAGCCAAATGTCCTCCGGGTCGTGTTTCTGCCGGTCAGTAAGGTCTCCGAAGATCGTGGGGGTTTAGGGCTGGGCCGGCATGGCGGTAGGAACTGACAGGTGACCAGTTAGTTACTTGTCCGTTGTCACAGCGACTTGGGCTTCTCTTTCGCTTTCGCGCTGATCAGGTCGGCAGCTTTTCAATACTATTTCATTCCGTCTGAGGTACCTACGGTAATCTAAGTAAGTTTATCAGTTGTCTAGTACCCATAGTACAAGCTTCGGCTTAGTTTGGGGCTAGATGGCGCTGAGTGGCCCAGCGTGGCATGTCTTGGGTTATTTATTTACTATTTATTTCGCGCTGATCAGGTCGGGAGCTTTTAAATTCTTATTTCATCCCGTCTGAGGTACCTACGGTAATTTTTAAGGGATTTCTTTCGATGTACGGACCCTCACAAAACCTTATATGTAACATATGGACCCCTATTGGGACACTTACCAGGTGCGTCAGCTGTCCCCTCGTGGTAGTAGTCCAGGACCGTGGTGGGAGAAGCTTTCTGGAGCCTGAACGTGACCATCTTCAGAACTGACTTCGCGTTGGGTGTACCGGCGCGAGGAAACCTGTAATAGATGAATAAATAAAATAAATAAATAACCCAAGACATGCCACGCTGGGCCACACAGCGCCATCTAGCCCCGAACTAAGCCGAAGCTTGTACTATGGGTACTAGACAACTGATAAACTTACTACCGATACATTTTTTTTTTGTAAATAAATACGTATTATACATAGAAAACACCCAGACCAATACAAACAGACATGTTAATGAACACAAATGTTTGTACTGTGCGGGAATCGAACCCACGACCCTTGGCTCAGAGGGCAGAGGTCACTACCAAATGAGCCACCGAGCCAGTCCACAGGCCGATGACGGGCAGCAGCGTCACCGGAGCGAGGAGCTACGCCCTGCGATCGCCAACCCGCCTGCACAGCGTGGCGATTATGGGTATATCCTCCAGATGTTTGCACTAAGTGGCGAACAACTGGAGAGGCCTATGTCCAGCAGTGGACTGTAATAGGCTGATGATGATGATGATGATGAATAAATACCATAAAAAAGAAAGGACACGTGTTATTAACGGGACAGGAGGTAGGATTTTGGATGAGACTTGTTGACTGATTTGTTGGCTTTGTGTGTCAAATAAATAAGAGAGGTAGGGCATAGCGAATCTTCGCTCGAATCGAGCCGCCCGTCCGGGGAAGGACCTCCACCCTATAGAATACCGCAGCCAAATGACCTCTGGGCCGGTGAGTAGGGTTTCCGGAGCTCGTGGGGGGGTTAGGGTTGGGCCGGCATGGCGGTGGCAACTGACAGGTAACTGACCAGTTACGTGCCCGTTGTCACAGCGACTTGGGCTTCTCTTTCGCTTTCCATCAGGCGTAGGGAAGCCATTATGTCGAGCCACTATAGAAAATCCAGCAATGATGGACAAGTGAGGCATAAGCTTGGTCTATTGACGTTAATGCCTAATGCTAATTAATTTTTGTTTATTGTTTTTGTTTCGATGCAAAAGGCAGCATTATATCACAAACCTTAGTGGTTTCTCAAATGCTGTAACACTTACTATTTCCATTGTAATATTTCTTTTTTATGTTGATAAATAAAAAAAAAAAAAAAAAAAAAAAAAAAAAAAGAATATGAATGTGTCTGTCTCTAACAATCTATTCTTATTTCCCTCACCTGAACTCCTCCACCTCCCCGCTGCTGCTCTGCGAGGAGGGAAAGCTGAAGATCTTGACGTCACTCTCGTCCACCTCCTCGTATACTATCCGGAACACGTCGTCTGGAACCAAAGAACGAGATAAATATCAGACAACATTACATACCTACATTGCTCCGGTCCCAAATGGGCCTGTTTCCGTAAAAAATGTAATTAGTCCGTCTTTTAGATTGTTCAAAAATAAAAGACACGTATTTTTTCATTTGTAAATTAGACCAAAAATGACAAAGTTATAGCCCGTTAAAATTACGCGTGACGTCACAGAGTGGGAGTTTTTTCGCCACTAAGTAACGTCAAAGACCCCCACTCCTAAATTTTGATGCCTTGTATCTTTGTTATTTTTTGTTTAAATGAAAAAAGGAAAAATACGTGTCTAATATATTTTTATAATCTAAAATACGGACTAAATATAATGTAATTATTTTGACCCTGGAAACATCCCCATTAAGTAGCTTAAGCACTTGTGTTATGGGTATCGGAAAAACAAATATTACAATACTATGCCGGCGGCGTCGCACATCGTCGTGAATATCGGGTTTCAAAAATAACGGACTTACATAAAAAGATGCCTAAATTTTAAGTTAAACCTCTAGCAATACATTTATTAAAACCGCAATCAATTCCATGCTGTAGTTATTGAGTGATGCGCATTCAAACATACAGATAAAAATTTCTCCCGTTTTCCCAACACTTCCCGTCACTGCTCTGCTCCTATTGATTGTAGCGTGATGAAAAGTATACTATAACCTGACCAGGAGTATGAAGAATAATCGTACCAAGTTTCGTTAAAATCCGTCCAGTAGTTTGTTTTTCTATAACGAACATACAGACAGACAAAAATTTTACTGATTGCATTTTTAGCATCAGTATCGATCACTAATCATCCCCTGATAGTTATTTTGAAAATATATTTAATGTACAGAATTGACCTCTCTACAGATTTATTATAAGTATAGATATACATATATTGCACTTGGGTGGAGTATAGTTACTTTTAGGGGCAGCGCAGACGACAGACTATCCGTGACGCACTTTTTAGTCTGTGATGCAATTATATGCAGTAACGCACACGACGCGCAAAAATCTGTCGTGGATATTTCCCAGACTCAACGCACATCTTCGATCATTCTGTCGGCAGAGCTGTACGGACCTAGATGCTCATTTTAAATGTCTCAGACGCAGACTCTGTCGCACAAAAGGTCTGTCGTCTGCGCAGCACCTTTCACTAACTTGAGGCAACTTACCATCAGACTTGGGCTGCCACCAGAAGCCGGTGTACCTGGAGAACTCCTCTTGGGTGACGTAACACGGCACTCCGGCCTGCCGAGGGTCATCTGCTAGCCTGCAGGTAAGATATGTCAAAGATATAGCCATTAAAATTACGCGTGACGTCAGATTTGGGGAATTTTTCGCAAATGAGTGACGTCAAAGACCCCCGCTCCTACATTTTGAGCCCTGTTATTTTTGAAAACCGATATTCATCTTTGTTATTTTATGTTTAAACTAGCAGTGCTCGCGACTTCGTCCGCGTGGAATAGTTATATTTCCCCGTTTTCTTTTTACATTTTCGCTCCTAATAGTTGCAGCGTGATGTTATATAGCCTAAAGCCTTCGTCGATAAATGGTCTTTTCAACACAAAAAGAATTTTTCAATTCGGACCAGTAGTTCCTGAGATTAGCGCGTCGTTCAAACAAACATACTCTTCAGCTTTATAATATTAGTTAAGATTAAGATGAAAAAAAGAAAAATACGTGTTCAGTATATACTGAACACGTATTTTTCTTTTTTTCATCTTAAAAATATTTAAAAATATTTTTATAATCAATGCGGACTAAATATAATGTAATTATTTTGACCCTGGAAACATGCTTATTGCCCCCTTCACCCCGGCCTCCTATACAGCATCCTATAGACATCCTAAAAGCATCCTATAGACATCCAATAAAGCATCCTATAGAGCATCCCATAGATAGAGCATCCTATAAAGCGTATTGTTTATCATCCACACGATAGTATTTTTTAAAAGAGGTAGGGCATAGCGAATCTTGGCTCGAATTGAGCCCGCCCGGGCTAAATGATCTCCGGGTCGTGTTTCTGCCGGTGAGTAGGGTTTCCGGAACTCGTGGGGGGTTAGGGTTGGGCCGGCATGGCGGTGGCAACTGACAGGTAACTGACCAGTTACTTGCCCGTTGTCACAGCGATTTGGGCTTCTCTTTCGCTTTCCATCAGGCGTAGGGAAGCCATTATGTCGAGCTAATTATCTGCCGCCTAAGTAATTCTATACTACCTACTGTTACCGCCACTATTAAGCGCTTACAACCAATCATCTGCCGCCGACGTCCTCGCGACCAATCAGAGCGCCGCAAACGCGCTGCTGCATGACAGCGCGTCAACAAGTACAGACAGACTACACAAACGCTACATGTCAGTTATCAACAGCTGGCGCGTTCACAGTACTCACACTTTATGCAATTTCACTTTACAGTAAATAAAGTACATAATATGCCTGTTACCGAAAAAAAAGGAATTAGTCCGTCTTTTAAACTGTTAAAAAAAAGACGTATTTTTACATTTGTAAATTAGACCTATAGACATCCCATAGAGCATCCTATAGACATCCCATAGAGCATCCTATAGACATCCCATAGAGCATCCTATAGACATCCCATAGAGCATCCTATAGAACATCCTATAGAGCATCCTATAGACATCCCATAGAGCATCCTATAGAACATCCCATAGAGCATCCTATAGACATCCCATAGAGCATCCTATACTATAGACATCCCATAGAGCATCCTATAGACATCCCATAGAGCATCCTATAGACATCCCATAGAGCATCCTATAGAACATCCTATAGAGCATCCTATAGAGCATCCTATAGAGCATCCTATAGACATCCCATAGAGCATCCTATAGACATCCCATAGAGCATCCTATAGACATCCCATAGAGCATCCTATAGACATCCCATAGAGCATCCTATAGACATCCCATAGAGCATCCTATAGACATCCCATAGAGCATCCTATAGACATCCCATAGAGCATCCTATAGAACATCCTATAGAGCATCCTATAGAGCATCCTATAGACATCCCATAGAGCATCCTATAGACATCCCATAGAGCATCCTATAGACATCCCATAGAGCATCCTATAGACATCCCATAGAGCATCCTATAGACATCCCATAGAGCATCCTATAGACATCCCATAGAGCATCCTATAGACATCCCATAGAGCATCCTATAGACATCCTAATAGCATCCTATAAACATCCTATAAAGCATCCTATAGAGCATCCTATAGACATCCTAAAAGCATCCTATAGAGCATCCTATAGACATCCTAAAAGCATCCTATAGAGCATCCTATAGAGCATCCTATAGACATCCTAATAGCATCCTATAAACATCCTATAAAGCATCCTATAGAGCATCCTATAGACATCCTAAAAGCATCCTATAGAGCATCCTATAGACATCCTAAAAGCATCCTATAGAGCATCCTATAGAGCATCCTATAGAGCATCCTATAGAGCATCCTATAGAGCATCCCATAGAGCATCCTATAGAGATCCAATAGACATCCTATAAAACATCCTATAGAGCATCCTATAGACATCCTATAGACATCCCATAGAGCATCCTATAGACATCCCATAGAGCCGTCACACCCACCTCTCCGGCTGGTGTCCGCGGGCGGCGTAGGTGAGGCGCGTGGGCGGCGTCCCCGCCAGCCACACGTCCCCGCGCGCCGCGTGCGCCACCAGCGACGGCGCGCGGGGACAGAGCCGGCGACCTATACAGCATGCTATAGACACTCTATAGAGCCTGCTATAGACATCCCATAGAGCCGTCACACTCACCTCTCCGGCTGGTGTCCGCGGGCGGCGTAGGTGAGGCGCGTGGGCGGCGTCCCCGCCAGCCACACGTCCCCGCGCGCCGCGTGCGCCACCAGCGACGGCGCGCGGGGACAGAGCCGGCGACCTATACAGCATGCTATAGACACTCTATAGAGCCTGCTATAGACATCCCATAGAGCCGTCACACTCACCTCTCCGGCTGGTGTCCGCGGGCGGCGTAGGTGAGGCGCGTGGGCGGCGTCCCCGCCAGCCACACGTCCCCGCGCGCCGCGTGCGCCACCAGCGACGGCGCGCGGGGACAGAGCCGGCGACCTATACAGCATGCTATAGACACTCTATAGAGCCTGCTATAGACATCCCATAGAGCCGTCACACTCACCTCTCCGGCTGGTGTCCGCGGGCGGCGTAGGTGAGGCGCGTGGGCGGCGTCCCCGCCAGCCACACGTCCCCGCGCGCCGCGTGCGCCACCAGCGACGGCGCGCGGGGACAGAGCCGGCGACCTATACAGCATGCTATAGACACTCTATAGAGCCTGCTATAGACATCCCATAGAGCCGTCACACTCACCTCTCCGGCTGGTGTCCGCGGGCGGCGTAGGTGAGGCGCGTGGGCGGCGTCCCCGCCAGCCACACGTCCCCGCGCGCCGCGTGCGCCACCAGCGACGGCGCGCGGGGACAGAGCCGGCGACCTATACAGCATGCTATAGACACTCTATAGAGCCTGCTATAGACATCCCATAGAGCCGTCACACTCACCTCTCCGGCTGGTGTCCGCGGGCGGCGTAGGTGAGGCGCGTGGGCGGCGTCCCCGCCAGCCACACGTCCCCGCGCGCCGCGTGCGCCACCAGCGACGGCGCGCGGGGACAGAGCCGGCGACCTATACAGCATGCTATAGACACTCTATAGAGCCTGCTATAGACATCCCATAGAGCCGTCACACTCACCTCTCCGGCTGGTGTCCGCGGGCGGCGTAGGTGAGGCGCGTGGGCGGCGTCCCCGCCAGCCACACGTCCCCGCGCGCCGCGTGCGCCACCGGGGACAGAGCCGGCGACCTATACAGCATGCTATAGACACTCTATAGAGCCTGCTATAGACATCCCATAGAGCCGTCACACTCACCTCTCCGGCTGGTGTCCGCGGGCGGCGTAGGTGAGGCGCGTGGGCGGCGTCCCCGCCAGCCACACGTCCCCGCGCGCCGCGTGCGCCACCAGCGACGGCGCGCGGGGACAGAGCCGGCGACCTATACAGCATGCTATAGACACTCTATAGAGCCTGCTATAGACATCCCATAGAGCCGTCACACTCACCTCTCCGGCTGGTGTCCGCGGGCGGCGTAGGTGAGGCGCGTGGGCGGCGTCCCCGCCAGCCACACGTCCCCGCGCGCCGCGTGCGCCACCGGGGACAGAGCCGGCGACCTATACAGCATGCTATAGACACTCTATAGAGCCTGCTATAGACATCCCATAGAGCCGTCACACTCACCTCTCCGGCTGGTGTCCGCGGGCGGCGTAGGTGAGGCGCGTGGGCGGCGTCCCCGCCAGCCACACGTCCCCGCGCGCCGCGTGCGCCACCGGGGACAGAGCCGGCGACCTATACAGCATGCTATAGACACTCTATAGAGCCTGCTATAGACATCCCATAGAGCCGTCACACTCACCTCTCCGGCTGGTGTCCGCGGGCGGCGTAGGTGAGGCGCGTGGGCGGCGTCCCCGCCAGCCACACGTCCCCGCGCGCCGCGTGCGCCACCAGCGACGGCGCGCGGGGACAGAGCCGGCGACCTATACAGCATGCTATAGACACTCTATAGAGCCTGCTATAGACATCCCATAGAGCCGTCACACTCACCTCTCCGGCTGGTGTCCGCGGGCGGCGTAGGTGAGGCGCGTGGGCGGCGTCCCCGCCAGCCACACGTCCCCGCGCGCCGCGTGCGCCACCAGCGACGGCGCGCGGGGACAGAGCCGGCGACCTATACAGCATGCTATAGACACTCTATAGAGCCTGCTATAGACATCCCATAGAGCCGTCACACTCACCTCTCCGGCTGGTGTCCGCGGGCGGCGTAGGTGAGGCGCGTGGGCGGCGTCCCCGCCAGCCACACGTCCCCGCGCGCCGCGTGCGCCACCAGCGACGGCGCGCGGGGACAGAGCCGGCGACCTATACAGCATGCTATAGACACTCTATAGAGCCTGCTATAGACATCCCATAGAGCCGTCACACTCACCTCTCCGGCTGGTGTCCGCGGGCGGCGTAGGTGAGGCGCGTGGGCGGCGTCCCCGCCAGCCACACGTCCCCGCGCGCCGCGTGCGCCACCAGCGACGGCGCGCGGGGACAGAGCCGGCGACCTATACAGCATGCTATAGACACTCTATAGAGCCTGCTATAGACATCCCATAGAGCCGTCACACTCACCTCTCCGGCTGGTGTCCGCGGGCGGCGTAGGTGAGGCGCGTGGGCGGCGTCCCCGCCAGCCACACGTCCCCGCGCGCCGCGTGCGCCACCAGCGACGGCGCGCGGGGACAGAGCCGGCGACCTATACAGCATGCTATAGACACTCTATAGAGCCTGCTATAGACATCCCATAGAGCCGTCACACTCACCTCTCCGGCTGGTGTCCGCGGGCGGCGTAGGTGAGGCGCGTGGGCGGCGTCCACCGCCAGCCACACGTCCCCGCGCGCCGCGTGCGCCACCAGCGACGGCGCGCGGGGACAGAGCCGGCGACCTATACAGCATGCTATAGACACTCTATAGAGCCTGCTATAGACATCCCATAGAGCCGTCACACTCACCTCTCCGGCTGGTGTCCGCGGGCGGCGTAGGTGAGGCGCGTGGGCGGCGTCCCCGCCAGCCACACGTCCCCGCGCGCCGCGTGCGCCACCAGCGACGGCGCGCGGGGACAGAGCCGGCGACCTATACAGCATGCTATAGACACTCTATAGAGCCTGCTATAGACATCCCATAGAGCCGTCACACTCACCTCTCCGGCTGGTGTCCGCGGGCGGCGTAGGTGAGGCGCGTGGGCGGCGTCCCCGCCAGCCACACGTCCCCGCGCGCCGCGTGCGCCACCAGCGACGGCGCGCGGGGACAGAGCCGGCGACCTATACAGCATGCTATAGACACTCTATAGAGCCTGCTATAGACATCCCATAGAGCCGTCACACTCACCTCTCCGGCTGGTGTCCGCGGGCGGCGTAGGTGAGGCGCGTGGGCGGCGTCCCCGCCAGCCACACGTCCCCGCGCGCCGCGTGCGCCACCAGCGACGGCGCGCGGGGACAGAGCCGGCGACCTATACAGCATGCTATAGACACTCTATAGAGCCTGCTATAGACATCCCATAGAGCCGTCACACTCACCTCTCCGGCTGGTGTCCGCGGGCGGCGTAGGTGAGGCGCGTGGGCGGCGTCCCCGCCAGCCACACGTCCCCGCGCGCCGCGTGCGCCACCAGCGACGGCGCGCGGGGACAGAGCGCCGGCGTCAGGGCGCAGCCCCCGCCCGTGCTCAGCGAGCGGGGGACCAGTGGCGGCGACTGGGGGGAGACAGAGAGCCAACTTTTAATACTTCTAAATCTAAATATATATACAGTAGAACGTTGACAGGAATGGAAAGGACGTGGCCTGTCCATCATCATGGTCATCATCAGCCTATTGCAGTCCACTGCTGGACATAGGTCTCTCCAGTTATTCGCCACCTAGGGCAAACTTCTGGAGGATATACCCATAATCGCCACCCTGGCAGGCGGGTTGGCGATCGCAGGGCGTAGCTTCTTGCTCCGGTGACGCTACTGCGCTGAGGCATTTAGCAGGCTGATGGGGCATCTTCATGGGGGATGTAAGGGAGCGACCCATCATCTTTTCGCTCCAAGCCAACCTCACCTGCCCGTGGTGCATCCTGCCGAGTAACGAACGAGGCGCTGGCAACCGACTGGTGTCAGTATAACCATCACAATTGAAGGCGTAGTTAAATGCCACGGACCGATGACGGGCGGCAGCGTCACCGGAGCGAGAAGCTACGCCCTACGATCGCCAACCCGCCTGCCCAGCGTGGCGATTATGGGTATATCCTCCAGATGTTGGCCCAGAGTGGCGAACAACTGGAGAGGCCTATGTCCAGCAGTGGACTGCGATAGGCTGATGATGGGGCATCTTCTTACCTGTCCAGGCCCCTCTTCAGCGACGAAGAGGGAAGACGCGCAGGGGAACAGCACGCGACCGGTGGCGGCGTGCAGCTCGTAGGAGGCTATGCCCCCACGCGCACGCCCGCTGCCTCTCCAGTAGCAGCTGCTCCTCACGAGACCACTTGCCCGAGGACACGCCCAGCGCCACATTGGACTCGATGAGCGGCTTCCATTCGAGTCTGGAACGAATCATTGGTGAGAATGTTTAACAAGAGCGGTCTTATTATACAGCCCTGCGGTACTCCATAGAAGATTGTGTTCAATAAGAGTGTTTTTTTTATAGTACCTCGACATAATGGCTTCCCTACGTCTGATGGAAAGCCAAAGAGAAGCCCAAGTCGCTGTGACAACTGGCAAGTAACTGGTTAGTTACCTGTCAGTTGCCACTACCATGCCGGCCCAACCCTAAACCCCCCACGAGCTCCGGAGACCCTACCCACCGGCAGAAACACGACCCGGAGGTCATTTGGCTGCGGTATTCTATAGGGTGGAGGTCCTTCCCCGGACGGGCAGCTCAATACGAGCGAAGATTCGCTATGCCCTACCTCTCTTAAGATAGATAAGAATTATCGGTACTCCATAGAAGATTTTGTTTAATAAGAGTGGTCCTGTTAGACTGCCCTGTGATACTTCTTGGAAGATTTTGTTTAATAAGAGTGGTCTTGTTAGACTGCCCTGTGGTACTTCTTGGAAGATTTTGTTTAATAAGAGTGTTCCTGTTAGACTGCCCTGTGCTACTTCACAGAAGTTTTGGTTTAATAAGAGTGGACTTATTAGACTGCCCTGTGGTACTCCATAGAAGATTGTGTTTAATAAGAGTGGTCCTGTTAGACTGCCCTGTGGTACTTCTTGGAAGATTTTGTTTAATAAGAGTGTTCCTGTTAGACTGCCCTGTGCTACTTCACAGAAGTTTTGGTTTAATAAGAGTGGACTTATTAGACTGCCCTGTGGTACTCCATAGAAGATTGTGTTTAATAAGAGTGGTCCTGTTAGACTGCCTTGTGGTACTCCATAGAAGATTTTGTTGAATAAGAGTGGTCCTGTTAGACTACCCTGTGGTACTCCATAGAAGATTTTGTTTAATAAGAGTGGTCCTGTAAGACTGCCCTGTGACTAAGACTGACTGACAAACCTTTTCCCTTCCTAAGGGCCCCCAAACAATTTTTTATATGGGGCCTTATCAGTGCCTTGTGGGGAGGGGGGGTCCCGCGTTACTGCACCGCACCCCTTGCACCCCCTGGTAGAGACGGCCCTGCCCTGCCCATTATTATGGAACAGTCTGTCTGTACCTATGGTCTACGGAATGTTTCAATCTTCAAACTATGTATTCGGGCCAACATTTAAAAGTGGCACTCATTGGCAGCTCGTGTCAAAGTTCAAACCGATAACTCTTATCTGTCATTCACCTATATTGATGTAAACATACCGACAATTTATATGGTCATTTGTATGGTCAAAGGTTGTATATGGTTGCGGACCTTACCTGTGACTAGGGGGTCATAATACATGAGTCATAAGTTTTTTTTGTCATTGGGAATGCCTTTAATCGTGTACCAGGGCCCTAGATACAAGACTCCTTGATTCTGTGGGGGCTAACTCCTACGTAGAATATCCTTTAAGCCCGACAGTGGTTTATAACAAGCACTCTGTCTGAGGTTGGTTGAGATGCCCGAAGGTCATCATCATCATCATCATCAGCCTATCGCAGTCCACTGCTGGACATAGGCCACTCCAGTTGCTCGCCACCTAGGGCAAACATCAGGAGGATATACCCATAATCGCCACCCTGGGCAGGCGGGTTGGCGATCGCAGGGCGTAGCTTCTCGCTCCGGTGACGCTGCTGCCCGTCATCGGTCTGTGGTATCTAAGCCTTCAATAGGGAATATGCATGAAAAATAGTTTCAGGTATTTACTAATTTATCGTAAAATAGATCAAAATCTACTACGAACAGTGAAAACAAAATCAAAATTGGTTGAAAAATGGGCGAGATACAGTCATTGAAAGTGAATATATCCGTCTCTCTCTCGCGAAACAGATTTTTCTATGGAGTTAGTACGGCGCTTACGGTACGTGACGTCAACTACCGCATCGGATCTCTCTGTCTAATCAATAACTTTAACGCTTTATAACTCGCTTAATAGAAAATTCTTCGATATTTATGTATCTGGAAGACAAAAGATCTCAATAAATCCATAAAAAAAAATCATGCATATTCCCTATTGTGATGGTTATACCGCAACCAGACGGTTGCCAGCGCCTCGTTTGTTATTCGGCAGGATGCACCACAGGCAGGTGAGGTTGGCTTGGAGTGGAAAGATGATAGGCCCTTACATGCCCAAAGGTATCCGACGCAAACTCCCACAGCACCCAGAGGAAAGGACTAATAAATAAATAAATAAATAACCCAAGACATGCCACACTGGGCAACACAGCACCATCTAGCCCCAAACTAAGCCGAAGCTTGTACTATGGGTACTAGACAACTGATAAACTTACTTAGGACACATTTCATCAAGATAGCACCTGGGCCCAACAGCTTAACGTGCCTTCCGAAGCATGGAGGAAATCAGTGTCAAATTTTGGTCACCCATCGGATTGACCGTGCCAATGGTTGCACAACGTTGCGATCATTGTTAAGCGAACAAGACCGCGGCGCCACCGAGCTTCACATTCAATATACAAACATACACACAAAAATACAAAATTTTCCTCTTTACAATATCAGTATAGATGTAAATTGAACTCAACTGTATGTTGGCCGAATCCCTAGATTGGTTGTTACTGGCATCGAAACAATGCCAATTTAAATACGGAAACGTTGTGACTCGACGACTAAACAATAAATTACTATGTTGATTATTAATTACGTCTAATTATGTGATGTTATTTGGTTTAGCCAAATGTATACAACGCATACATCTGTTGCCATCAGGTAATTTTGTTCTTTTTTTGATTAATCAAATAGATGTTGCTGTGCAGAGACGTTTTATAGTAGCTACGTCAAGCTATCTTCCCTATGCCTGATGGAAAGCTAAAGATAAGCCCAAGTCGCTGTGACAATGGGCAAGTAACTGGTCAGTTACCTGCCAAGGCTGTCGCTGGGGAGACTAGAAGTAATGATAATAACCTTCACTTAGAGGGGGCATTCCCTCAAGTACATCTACATTTGATTGAATCCAGAAAGCATTTATCTTTCAGTACAGCATTATCCGTTTATTCTGATGTCCCCCACTATTTGTCAGCACCAGCACTTGTGTTACGGGTAACAGAACAACGAAGGTACTATAAACACCCAGACACGGAACAAAACAAAAATGTTCATCACACGAATGTTTGTCTCGGGTGGGAATCTAACCCACGACTCTTGGATCAGAAGGCAGAGGTCTCATCAATTGAGCCACCGAACCATGTATTTAGTATGTACTAGCTGTGCCGGCGGCGTCGCCTGCGTTCATGTAGGTCACAGAAGTGTTTTATTATGTTAGAAAGGGGCAAAAAGTAGCCTATGTTACTCTCCATCCCTTTAACTATCTCCACTTAAAATATCATGTTTATTAGTCGCTCCGTTTTGCCGTGAAAGAAAGACAAACATACAGACAGACACACTTTACCATTCTTAATATTATTATGTATTGTGTATTTGGTTATTTGACATTTTATAAATTGTTACTGAACTTGTGGGTACTTAAATAATAAATGAGTTATGCTTCATCTTGAGTCGGTGTTGTATCTTTTATTATGGAAGTCATGACGTGGCATGGCATGACGTAACGGACAGCCAACCAGACTTAGCAGGAAAACAATCAAACACCAATAAATTATAAAGCATTGGATAATGTGTTTTTTATCAATTTATTGACTGGCACATTAAGTCCGTACGTAACAAAACATGTAACAAACCACAGGCTAGTTATGAAATGTAGTAATTACCGACATACATACTTATTTATACCGGTCTGTAGTGGAGTGAGAAGCTACGCCCTGCTATCGCCAACCCGCCTGCCCAGCGTGGCGATTATGGGTATATCCTCCAGTTGTTTGCCCTAAGTAGCGAACAACTGGAGAGGCCTATGTCCAGCAGTGGACTACAATAGGCTGATGATGATGATGATGATGATACTTATACATAAAATGTTGTCCGAGATTACTTTCCATACAAAAGAGCATAATTTGAAGGTATGTTTGGTTTTTCATCTTCTATACTTACTTATAATAAATCTGTAGAGAGGTCAATTCTATACATGAAATATTTTTTCAAATAAACTATCAGGGGGTGATTAGTGATTGATACTGAATGGTTAACTACTATAATGCAGGTTGCAGACCAAGAGCTAAGTTAGTTTAGCTAACGAGGTAATAGCTAGTATCCAAAAATATGGTCAGAGTGTAGGTAACTTTAAAAAAAAATATTCTCCATATACCTTACTTAACTCAAAATTTCTAAACTCAACAACCTACACTCTGACTCAATAAAATTCTTACCTAGCATTGGTGGGCTGCGAAGAAGGCGTGATATCAGTATACAGCAGTGTTATCTCCCAACCGTTCTGCGGGGTCCTCAAAAAGTAGATCCTCGTCTTTCCATTGCCAAGTTTCCTGAATGATATCGCCATAGGAACCATGGTTGACAGCGAAGACAGCTCCTTCCTCAAATCATGAACTGCTTGGCGGACTTCTGACCATGTATACCGTTTCGCCGGAGGCCTAACGTACTCCCCGGCCGCCGCCCCATCCCCCGCCTCCCGAACCTCCATGCTCACTATATCCATAAGGAAACACCTAATAAACCACCACAAATTTGCTAAACCAATTTATTCTCATACTGTTTTAACAATATCTTGTAACAAAGAAACTATTTTGGATATATTCGCCTAATTAACACTTAGCTAATAAAATTTGACTAATTAGTATGAGTATTTACAATCGTGTGTCATTATAGGAGTTAATTAATTACGGTATTATGAATATTTTAACTAAAAATAAGCCAACACACTCGATCTACTTTTTTGACTTTTCTTGCTTGCCAAATGGTGGATCTTTCGGTGGTAGGCGCAGCGCGCAGCTGTCCGTATGTCGTCGATACCAACACACGAATCTAATTCGAATGGAACTCGAATAATATGTATTTGTCTCGTTCTAGTTGTTCTAAAAAAAGAGAGACATAAACTTTTACACACAAGTTATACGTCCATGCACACAAGTGAGTTGTGGTAGTACCACCGAGTGTTCAGATACACGTATGTATGCTATATTATTATGATAATCTACGGCTAAAGTAAAAATAAAGGAGTTTTTAAGGAATTAAAATTTAATAACATCTAAGTACTCTCTCATCTTACAGATTAACTGAAAATTCATACCTTCATAATATGTAAGGTATATTTAAATTATTCCTATATACAATTTGTTATTATTTTAATTTGTTATGGTTCATTTTAAAATACAATGTATTAATTATCTACGATACTTTCACTGTGCATCTTATCAATCTATTTCTCAAGAAAAACATATAACTTAACAGTTTTAGCGGAAATGCATTTTTAATGAACTTGTTGATATAAAGGTAAACGCCAGCCTATACACATAACACGCCTGTATAAGATCAAAAAGAAAAACATATAGATGCACTGTAGTAGGTATATCGGAGTAAATTCCACTACGGATTTATTATGGTCAATTCAAAGGCTGATGTATTAAAGTACCTATTTAAAAATCTCTCTTTCTGTAGCTAGAACTAAGGTAGAGATCGCTTAAAGGGATGAGATCGCCTAATTGTACATTAATATTAACTCTGTACTTAGTTCAAGTTTTCAGTATATTACAAAGTACTCTGTGGTTCAAGTCAACTGTTTGGTGTAGAATAATGAATAGGTATCTAGCTGTGTGTAGCGACACCTATAGCACTAGTTCCGCCAGCGAACAACAGATGGCGATGTAACATCCGCGGCACGCAATCTCCATACAAAATGAAATCGCTCCATACAAGTTTTATGGAAGACCTACTACGTGCATACGAAGTTTTCATCACGACAGTATACCTACATATTATACAAAAACCAAGATGGTCCTTCGGACCACGGTCCCCGAGCACAATCATCTATTGTAGCTCGGCGGAAGTACTTCTTCCACTTTTCGTAGGGACAAATCTATTCCTATTATGTTTAACTAAATTTGCATGCGCCCTATAATAATAAAAATATCCCACAAGGACGTAATTTAATTATTCTTGTAGACGTATGAAGTACATCTATCTATTATAGCGGTTAAATATTATGAACTAGCCACTGCCCGTGGCGCTGCCCTGCCGTGAATATTCGTATAAAACATAGCCTATGTGTTAATCTGATGTACAAACTGTATTCCTGTAAAGTTTCATTAAAATCCGTTCAGTAGTTTTTGCGTGAAAGTGGAACAAACATCCATCCATCTATCCAAACAAACTTTCGCGTTTATAATATTAGTAGGAAGTAGGATTTGATGATAAATAGGATAGGACCTATTTGTTCGTGGGATCTATGGTGATAAGGATAGCACCATGAGTAAATAATCTCATTTTTTGTTATAGGTATACTTTCATTAATGGGTATTACATAATTCTGTTCTTCAATGTGATTCAAACATGAAAGGTAAAAATTTTTAATAAATTTTCCCCGAATATTATCTAATTCTAATGTTCGAAAGCTGGTATCAGTGGGAAAATAACCGAGAGTTTTACGCAGCTAAGTGTACGTTTTACCTAAAAAAAAACCTTTGCAAAAAATTGTCGCGTATCCAAACACAAAATACAGAATAGCCAATATTTAGAACGTAACGAGAATTGACAGGATCGTTCAGAAATTCACAATGATCATGAATTATTTATCCAGCTAGTGATTTAATAATTCATACCTAATGTGAATTGTTGAAATTTTCATTAGAGAGTGTTCTTAACATTTTGTACAACATTATACCTAGATAATTCAAATTTTATAGCTATTGTCATTTTGTCAATTTACCGGAAATGACAAAATTTTACTGCAGTTCCGTTCTTCAGGCAACAATTGCCGCCGAACTGTCAATCGAAGAAAACATGTCGTTATAGCATAGAATACGACTTCTTGTTTTCTTTTCGCTATAATATATCTCGAAAAAATGGCACCAGTGTTAAATATGTTACGGACTTGTGGCTTAACGTTATATTTTGTGTTGTGCGTGACCGCCTCACTGGAAACTTGGGTAGAACCGTGGATATCATCAATAGAAGTGATTGCGAAAAATTGTGTGCAAAATAATTGTAAATATTTATTAAACGTGAGCGGTGGTGAGTTTCTCGGGCATTATTCGTGGAGATTGACCCCTAGCCGTGGATCTAGGGGTGCTAATTGTGACACGATATTTTCTAATTACGAAATAAATGAGATCAAAACGTCCCAGTGGCTTACTAAAGTTGAGATAACAGTACCTTCGTCGGATGAGCGAATTTACTTTTGTTTGTATCATAATAAGGCGAAAAATAGCCCATTTGGCGGCAAATGGGTTCATCAAGGCGAGGAATTGTATTTGGAACCGAAAGCAGACGACGCTACGCCCACAAGTCAGCGAAATATGTGAGTTTTTTTAAATAATTAATTTTCTTTGTACAGTACTTTTCACAAATAAAATTAATTTAATATAAGCTAAAAAAATATTTATTTCAAAAGATAAACATAAAGAATAGTTGGAATTTCTGTATAAAAATTTACATACATGTTTTGAAGTTGAATTTTAAAATTATGTTGGATAGAAATATAAATTTTTGTGAAAGACACAAATATATTTGTCTGTTTGTATTGGTCTGGGTGTTTTCTATGTATAAATGTATTTATTTACAAAAACACATAAGTTTATTAGTTGTCTATAGTTCATTCGCATTAAGAAAATAGTGACTCATCACCGACTGCCGGCCAACTAGCCAATTAAAACGCTAGAATTATATAACGCGAATGAACTATAGTACCCATAGTACAAGCTTCAGCTTAGTTTGGGGCTAGGTGGCGCTGTGTGTGGTTTGTCTTGGGTTATTTATTTATTTGATTGAAACATTGTATATCTTAAATTTTTCAGCCAATTTTGTTTTGGTTGTTTTTGTCCATTGTATATTTTTATATGCAAAACAAATGAGTAAATAAACAAGTGTGTATGTATATTCCCTATACTCTTTATAGTAGTCTGCACTATCTGTGATTGATCACGAATCACCCCCTGATAATTATTTTCTTGTTCATAACACAATTTGGAGACCCTCGGCTAGGGATTGCAATCCGGCCTCATTTTCAATCCGGCCGGATCCGGCTGGATATCCATCAATCCGGCCGGATCCGGCCGGATCCGACCGGATTGATCTAACCAGGATAACTTAAGTTTGGACTGTTAAGGAAATGTTAAAATAAATAAATAAATAACCCAAGACATGCCACGCTGGGCCACACAGCGCCACCCAGTCCCAAACTAAGCCGAATCTTGTACTATGGGTACTTGACAACTGATAAACTTACTTAGATACATTTTTTTTTTGTAAATAAATACATATTATACATAGAAAACACCCAGACCAATACAAACAGACATGTTCATGAACACAAATGTTTGTACTGTGCGGGAATCGAACCCACGAGCCTTGGCTCAGAGGGCAGAGGTCACTACCAATTGAGCCACCGAGCCAGTCAAAAAAACGATATATATACGAATACGAAATCACCTTTATTATTACTAAAAGAAAAATCTCAAAAACAAAATATACGGGGGCGGAGGCGTGCCGCGCGGTGCGACTCAGCGTCAAACGACTCGCACGCACACGCACAACATGTTTAAAGTGCCTACTCATACAATAGCGCAGGTATTTTACCAAAATATGCAATTACCGGATCCGGTCACCGGATCCGGTATATTGGTGCCGGATCCGGTAAGTGAATATTGACGCCGGATCCGCCGGATTGCCGGATCCGGTTTTCCGGATTGCAATCCCTACCCTCGGCAAGATAACAAGAAAACATGCTCCAATTCTTTTAGTGGAATAACAACAGAAATGCATGACATATCTTTTAACATACAGAATTGACCTCTCTAAAGATTAATTTTAAGTACATATAGATAAATAAGAACACTCCATTTTATTTGATTACATCTACCGATTACCTCATGGTCCATTGAGCTGGAATTTAAATGCACTTTCTCCGTTCCGTTTGTCAATGTAGAACAATGATGCAATGTTTAGCTATGTTAACGTGAAATGGACAGTTGTTAGCTCATTTGGATAAAGTTTTTAATAATGTAGATAGATAGAAACTCTTTATTGCACTAAAACACATACATTACTGGAGAATACATTAAATAAAATAAATAAATATCAGACAACATCACATACATTGCTCTGATCCCAAAGTAGCTTAAGCACTTGTGTTATGGGTATCAGAACAACGAAGGTAGGTACCACAAATAAATACTTAAATATACCTAGACACGGAACAAACACAAGTGTTCATTACACGAATATTTGTCCCGGGTGGGAATTGAACCCACAACCCTTGGTTCTGAATGCAGGGGTCAAAGACCCCAAGACTAAGAAGAAGGGAACACGTGTGCAGGCAGAGTTTCACAGCCTAATGATTTGTATCTTTTTCTTTTACCACAAGGTATTTTTTTCTAAATGACTACGATGATGGCCAGGGCAGCCTTGTCATCATCACCAGACTGTTGGGGGACCCCTAGGTATTCTAAGCAACACAGCTAAGGGTGCACCGAATGAGGCTCGGGCCTTGGCTTTTTTTTTATAGTGGCTCGACATAATGGCTCCCCTACGCCTGGTGGAAAGCGAAAGAGAAGCCAAAGTCACTGTGACAACGCGCAAGTAACCTAAAAAGGGTCATTTGGCTACGGTATTCTATAGGGTGGAGGTCCTTCCCCGGACGGGCGGCTCAATTCGAGCGAAGTATCGCTATGCCCTACCTCTCCAAATTAGGGCGTTGCTGGTTGCCCTACGGACGTTGTTTTGAGGAGAGGGGTGACCGGTTGCGGGCCGGTTTCGCAGGTGGGACGCGGAAACTAGGGGACGACGCGGCGCAGGTCCCCGCCGGCGGGGACGGAACGACTGGTGTAAAGTGTTGGTCTGTGTTGCGAGCTGTTCGGCGGCGGCCAGCATAGCGAGGGTAATGGGAGCGTCATCGTCCAGGAGGACGTGATGGGGACGACGTTTCCTACTATGAGGGCTCGGGCGGGACGTAGTCAGCGGCGGAAACCACTAACGGATTGGAATGATGCGGAGCAGAGTCAAAATATTTATTGGAGCATCGCTAAGGTACTGCGCGATAGCCGGCAGTCCTAAGTCGATGTGAAGGTTTTCGTTCCTAAGGAACCAGGGGGCGCCTGTTGCCTTACGCAAGAAACGGTTCTGAACGACTTGGAGTCCTTTGAGATGTGACAGAGCGGCGTGTGCGAAGACATCTCTCGCGTACGTCACGATCGAGCGAATGCAAGTCGTGTAACCTTATTTCTTTACTGGCTCGGTGGCTCAATTGGTAGCGACCCTGCCTTTGCAACCAAGGGTCGTGGGTTCGATTCCCACCCGGGACAAACATTCGTGTGATGAACACTTGTGTTTGTTCCGTGTCTGGGTGTTTATATTTGTATTTAAGTATTTATTTGTGGTAGGTACCTTCGTTGTTCTGATACCCATAACACAATAGGGAATATGCATGAAAAATAGTTTCAGGTATTTACTAATTTATCGTAAAATAGATCAAAATCTACTACGAACAGTGAAAACAAAATCAAAATTGGTTGAAAAATGGGCGAGATACAGTCATTGAAAGTGAATATATCCGTCTCTCTCTCGCGAAACAGATTTTTCTATGGAGTTAGTACGGCGCTTACGGTACGTGACGTCAACTACCGCATCGGATCTCTCTGTCTAATCAATAACTTTAACGCTTTATAACTCGCTTAATAGAAAAGATAGTTTAAAAATTCTTCGATATTTATGTATCTGGAAGACAAAAGATCTCAATAAATCCATAAAAAAAAGTCATGCATATTCCCTATTGCTTAACCTACTTACTTTGGGATCGGAGCAATGTATGTGATATTTATTTATTTATTTACTACAAGGAAAAAATATATTAGGTATTATTTTTAAACATTTCACTATGATAGCGGAAGGGGGCGGCGGCTGATACAAAATAGTGTTATTAATGTCTAGCGGCGATTAAAACACTGCCACGCGTCTCACATTGTAGCGCGAGAATGCGTGTTCTTACATATTAAATAAATAAATAACCCAAAACATGCCACGCTGGGCCACACAGCGCCATCTAGCCCTAAACTAAGCCGAAACATGTACTATGGGTACTAGACAACTGTAAACTTACTTAGATAAATTTTTTTTTTCAAATAAATACATATTAACCTTTAACTGACGACCTATACGTCTCACAGACGTCGCTCAATTTAAAATTGAAATGTTTTTCTTGCTACGCGACCCGCTGTTTTGCCTCTCCCGCTACCTTCCCCTTTTGTCATATTCTAGCCACTAGTCGATGTCACAAGCACGGCAAGTGCACCAGGGTCTGTACAGGAGCGATTGACGTCTCACAGACGTAAGTACGGTGTTAATGTTCGAAATGTAGTACGTCTAATAGTCGTCACCTCGGTCTAAGTGTAAGTTGACACATAGTATCTTCTTGACGTGACGTCGGTACACATGTTTAAAGTTATTCTTCATAATGCCTAAAAAGAAGATGAGGCTTCAGCTATCAATCTAGGAAGAGGTTTTCCTAATAGTAATAGGATCAAATTGGTGAAAGTTCGGAGCATATGCCACCACAAAATCTTCACCGTTGACAGCTCTGTTGAGGGATCAAGAGATATACCAGTACCTCGTTACTGACAGTCCTACCCGAAATGAAATTACACGTTTGCAATGACAGGCTACCACGCGAACTACGGCTAACTATAGAGCAAGTTATTGGTCCGAGAGGTACGCCTGAACTTCCACCTGCAAAGAACTTGAGCATTCCAGATTCAGGCAGGAACACTTGTGCTATAATGTCCAAATCGACTGAAAAGGCGAGCAAAATACTTCTGCTATCAATACAAGAAAAACTAAAGTGCCTTGCTATCTACAAGTATGCAATGACTGCAAAATAGCAAAGTGATTTTTTCGGAAAATTGGGTGCTGTCATTTTTTTTTCTAATGAAGTTAAAGTTCCAGTTTATGTTTTAGTTTATTTAAGATTCCAAGTACTTTGGAATTTTAAAGTTAAATTATTGATACCTATTTAAGTTTTTTAAAAAAGGAGACCTAAGTAAGTGCCTATCTTTAGATTTAAAAAAATGTGATCTCCTCAATAAATGTTAATTATTCCTATTATAATACTGCTGTATTTTATTAAATCCTTCTTTTAATAATACCTAACAATCGTATGAATCCATTGCAATAGCTGAAAATAGATCAGGCATGCACCCTATTATTTTATGTTATTTTTTTATTTTGGTGTCTATCAGACGTCACCTCGTTACTAGTGTTCTATATAAACCAGGTCGTCAGTCAAAGGTTAATTATACATAGAAAACACCCAGACCAATACAAACAGACATCTTCATGCACACAAATGTTTGTAATGTGTGGGGATCGAACCCACGACCCTTGGCTCAGAAGGCAGAGGTAACCAATTGAGCCACCGAGCCAACCAAGTCAAACATTCAACGTTAAGTTGGCCATACACTGAAAGGTACTTCCATTTGCCCGTACCCAGCGTAGGGCTACTCGTATTGTCGATGACTTGACCCTGTCTAGTCGACTCGACTCACTGGCATTGCGAAGAGACGTCGCATCCACCATGTGCGTCCTCTACCGCATCTATCACGGGGAGTGTTCTGAAGAATTGTTTGGTTTACTGCCTGCAGCTGAGTTTCTTCACCGCACCACACGTAACGTAACCGATTGCAATTCCATCCTCATCGTCTCGATGGTTGGCGATCCTCCACTGTACGCTTTATGAGGAATTTCTCGCCTCGCGCATCGGTTTTGTGGAACCAACTTCCTGCGACAGTCTTTCCGAACAGCTACGACTTGGGAGCCTTCAAGATACGAGCGTATTCCTATTTAAAAACCGGCAGCGACCCCAGAACTCGATTTGAGTTGCGGGTGTCCATGGGCGGTGTCGACTGCTTACCATAGGCATCATATTTGCTCGTCTGCCGTCTCTTGCATAAAAAAAATGTGTACCTGCCTAAAAGTTACACCTTTACTTTTTACCCGCTGAATAAATTAAGAGGGGTAGGGCATAGCGAATCTTCGCACAAATTGAGCCGCCCGTCAGGGGAAGGACCTCTACCCTATAGAATAGAATACCGCAGCCAAATTACCTCCGGGTCGTGTTTCTGCCGGTGAGTAGGGCTTCCGGAGCTCGTGGGGGGTTAGGGTTGGGCTGGCATGGCGGTGGCAACTGACAGGTAACTGACCAGGTACTTGCCCGTTGTCAACGACTTGGACTTCTCATTCGCTTTCGATCAGGCGTAGGGAAGCCATTATATCGAGAACACCAGCGTAGTTATGGTGTTGATGTTACCATAACTGCACAGAGCTGAGGTTGGAACCTAATTGGCTTCACACAGATTATTTGTAAATGTTCTACCTTTAAGTTTTTCTGTTCTGCTGTTTTTATTTGTTATTTGTTCACTATCGTTTGATTGTTTATTTTTGTTGTATGTTGTGTGTTATATGTAAATGGTTTTGCCAATAAAACTATTTTCTTTCTTTCTACTATAAAAAAATACAACAATCTTTCTCCTTTATAATTTTAGTAGCATATTACGATACTAAGGTAAAGACTCACGGAGGAGTGAAAATTGCTTCAACGACAAGAGCAAAGCTCCTAAATTAAGTAGTATTAGGATACCTGATACTACTTTGATAATATAAACACACAATACTTATTAGGCAAACGTAATTAAAACGTGCTGCTACAAACAACAATTCTCTCGAGTGCACAGTGCATTGACATTGGCACATGCATTTCAAATGTCATCGTGAATCATGTTACGGTGTAGCTATAACTCTATGATGACATGTAAGGGAGCCTTTTCGCTCTAAGCCATCCTCACCTGCCCGTGGTGCATCCTGCCGAACAACAAACGAGGCTCTGGCAAACCGACTGGTGGCGGTATAATCATCACGATAGAAGGCGTAACTTAATATCATAGACCAATGACGGGCAGCAGCGTCACCGGAGCGAGAAGCTACGCCCTGCGATCGCCAACCCGCCTGCCCAGCGTGGCGATTATGGGTATATCCTCCGGATGTTTGCCCTAAGTGGCAAACAGCCGGAGAGGCCTGATGATAACTATAAGTACCGTGTGTTGACTGAAAGTAATAATCGCCGCATTTCTTCCTATGAGTGTCTTAAAAGTCGTAGTTTCAAGACCTTTATTTCACTTCTCAACCGATGGTATAGTAGAGGATCCCGCCATACGACGACCTTCATCGAGACGCTGATTGGATGAAACTTATTTTATATTATGTAACTAGCTGTGCCGGCGGCGTCGCACGCGTGCTTATCGGGTTTAAAAAATAACGGACTTCCATAAAATGGTACCTAAAGTTTAAGTTAGACTTCTAGCGATACATTGGTGAATACCGCATTTAATTCCATGCTGTAGTTTTTGCGTGATGTGCGATAAGATAAAAATAATACATACAGATAAAATTTTCTCACAAACACTTCCCGTCACTGCTCTGCTCCTATTCATTGTAGCGTGATGAAAAGTATACTATAACCTGACCAGGAGTATGAAGAATAATTGTACCAAGTTTCGTTGAAATCCGTACAGTAGTTTTTGTTTCTATAACGAACATACAGACCGACATTTCATTTATTTTACTACAATAGTTATGTAGTTATCAACCTTCTTGATAAACAGACTACCGCGTCTTTGGTCATTCCAACTTGAACTCTGTTTTATAGTGCCTAGATTTTTTTTTTTTTTTTTTATAGTGGCTCGACATAATGGCTTCCCTACACCTGATGGAAAGCGAAAGAGAAGCCCAAGTCGCTGTGACAACGGGCAAGTAACTGGTCAGTTACCTGTCAGTTGCCACCGCCATGCCGGCCCAACCCTAACCCCCCACGAGCTCCGGAAACCCTACTCACCGGCAGAAACACGACCCAGAGGTCATTTGACTGCGGTATTCTATAGGGTGGAGGTCCTTCCCCGGACGGGCGGCTCAATTCGAGCGAAGATTCGCTATGCCCTACCTCTCTACTTCTTATCAGTCCAACAGTCTGTATGATACATAATACATATATATTATTATGTATTATACTATAAGTTATTCCGCAGTACGGAACCTCTCGTACGTTGGCTGTTTGCCAGGCATCTGGCGACTCGCGCTAAAATGTGCCAATGTCTATGTCACTGTTCGACGGCTAGACGTAAACATGACATAGGTGCTAGATTCGGTTCTCGGTCGCGGTCGGCTGGAATCGGTCATTTTAAGAATTGTACATTATGAGAATTGGTCATTTTTAAACCATGTATTGTCCAGTCAAAATAGACTAAATTATGATCTCAGTATGCATTAATTCCCAATAAGCTGGATTTTTGTGCAGGCCTTGTGACCCTTTTTGAGATCTTTTTTGTAGACAATTTTACGATCTACAAACTTTGTTTGAACCATTTTTCGGTAGCTCTCATTGTTTCAGAGATATACGCAAAAAACGCAAATTTGTGACATTTGACCTCGAATAAAACACAACGTACAAGCGGGATCGATGGGGACTTTTGACATATCATTTGTAATGACGTATTCAAGGCCTGCACAAAAGTCCAGCTTGTTGGGAATTAATGCAAACTGGAATATCTATTTTGACTGGATTAGGTATGTAGTAATTTAGCGAATCGGTCATTCATAGGCTATACGTGGGCAATACCGACTAAAGGTAGTAGATGCCGCTATTCTACCTACCTTCAGCAAGATTTTATATGTACCTAATTAAATATGTCAATAAATATAATGCATATGGGTTTCCGTTCTGGTCCACGGTACGATTTTCTAGCCTAGTTATCCCGAGTCCGGACATTTTCGCCTGAAATTCCATCCACATCATCTCGATGGCTGGCGATCCTAGACTGTACGTTTTATGAGGAACTCCTTGCCTCGCGCCTCGGTTTTGTGGAACCAACTTCCTGCGACAGTCTTTCCGAACATCTACGACTTGGGAACCTTCAAGAAATGAGCGTATTCATATTTAAAAGGCCGGCAGCGACCCTAAACTCGGTTAGAGCTGCGGGTGTCCATGGGCGGTGTCGCCTGCTTACCATCAGGCATCACACTTGCTCGTCTGCCGCCTCTCGCATAAAAAAAATTAGAGCCCGTCATCTTTCATACAATTGGGATGATGACTAAAAAATAATTTAATGTCCATCAGATAGATTAATGAAAAATATTGGATACGTATTTTTTATTTTGCCTCTTGTTCAAAAACTTACGAAGATACATTGATTTTAAATGTCACATGACGTCACGTTAGAGTACAAAATATACTCTAACGTGACGTAGTTAGCCCCCACTCCGTAACTTTAATGCGCTATATCTAAGTATTTTCTTGTTATTTCGACAAAACAAAAAATACGGGTCTTATATTTTTTTATTATCTAAGAGACGGACTAATTATTTTCTTTATTTTCATACCTTGTCATCATCCGTATTAAGACCTTCCGGCAATTTTACGGAACCCAGCCTTAGTCGCTAGTAAAGTATAAACGCACAATATGTTTGCTTTCGATCACAAAAATAAAATACATTAGTAAGAATTTTTATTCAGAGTACTGTCCATGAGAATTTATAGTTTCAATAAAACTCTCTAAATTTTATAGAGCTGACGCACAATCTATTACCCGACCTTGATGGTGCTTTTCAAATCTAACTGTAGTGTAGGCACTACGAATGGAAATCTAGGTCTCAATGCCGAAGGGTGAAAGTTCGATTCCTGCTCATAATTCAGACAGACATAATAACGACTTACTTTGCGACGCGAGACTGCAAAGTCTGGAACACCGTCGTAAAGTCGCCTGTCTGTCGGTATTCTATCGGTTGCATTTTGGAGAGTGTGCGACGGAATTATTTTATTTGATTCCTCCTGCCCCTTTTTATCATCGGACGAGCAGGGATACGGCGAATAGGCACCGTTATATTATTATGGTGCAAGTTCCTAAGACTCGTACAGCGCGTTTCGCTTCTACCTTCATAGTGCGAACGGCTAAACTATGGAACTCTTTTCCGGGCTCCTTGTTCTCCGAGAGATATAATCTTACGGTGTTCAAGGCGAGAGTGAACCGGTTTTTGCTGGGTGAGCGCCTTCCATCGTAGATTACGATGGAACTCTAGAGAGGTAGGGCATAGCGAATCTTCGCTCGAATTGAGCCGCCCGTCCGCGGAAGGACCTCCACCCTATAGAATACCGCAGCCAAATGGCTTCCGGGTCGTGTTTCTGCCGGTGAGTAGGGTTTCCGGAGCCCGTGGGCAACTGGCAGGTAACTGACCAGTTACTTGGCAGTTGTCACAGCTACTTTGGCTTCTCTTTCGCTTTCCATCAGGCGCAGGGAAGCCATTATATCGACCTACTATAAAAAAAGTCGCTTCCATCGCTTCTCGGCCTTTTAATGGCTGAAGGAACAAAGAGTGCTATCTGTTCTTTTCGGCTACAATCCAAATATGTAATAATAAATAATAATAAATAACCCAAGACATGCCACGCTGGGCCACACAGCGCCATCTAGCCCCAAACTAAGCCGAAGCTTGTACTATGGGTACTAGACAACTGATAAACTTACTTAGATACATTTGTAACATCAACCCTTCTCTTGCCCACAGAGAGACCACCACATCCCAACCAGAAGCCACGGACTTCCAAGCGTGGGCGGACTTAACCCACGACATAGACGTAAACGACCTCCCCCCAGTCAGCCGCCCCACCCGGGACGAGAGTAGCGACATAGAACTGTTCGTGAACAACAGATATGTACCATTGAACGATGCCAATGATATACGGAATGTCAACTTTAATGATATACAGTCGAATGATGCTGTGGAGAGGAGTAAGCGGTCTGTGAATGGTACGGAAGAATTGGATATTGAAGATTTGGTTGAGGTTGAGGGTGAAGATGAAGGTGATGAGGGTAAGTCATTGTTTTGGTTGATTTATCATCACAGTATAACCATCACGATTGAAGGCGTAGCTAAATACCACAGACCGGTGACGGGCAGCAGCGTCGCCGGAGCGAGAGGCTAAGCCCTGCTCGCTCCGGCGACGCTGCTGCCCGTCTTATTTCACTAAATATAAAACAATACATGCCAGTTTTAACAAATACTTATGTAAAACGAAGGTATTACACAGGTAGGCACATCTAATGTAATAAAATAACGTACGCTAATAGTTCAATGCACCAAAAGGGTAACCACTCAGCATAAGGTGACGCAAGCGCCGCACTGTGGAATATTTCGGTGCGTTTCGGATCAAAAATCTGTAACTCCGTCGATTTAAAAGATAGAGCTATGAAATTTTGCACTAATATGAAGTGATATATAAGGATTTATATAGGTTATGTTTGAAGAATTGTAGTTACGCGTTAATATTTTTATTTCATAAATAAAAGTCACAATCTTTAAAAATGGTATATATTTATTGAAATATTATATTTTATGTGTTTATATAATGTGCATTTCTTACTCTTAATTACTTAATTATGATAACTATAATTATAATGACAAATTAAACAAAAAAAATGGTATTTGTAATTTCGATTGTTGACGATGGTGGCACTTCTGTTTCATATCTTGTATTTTGTAGTAAGGTGGAAATATTGAACAGTTTCTTTCATCAGTAACATTCCGGAGATACAAATATTGTGCTTTTGTTAGTTCCAGGTCGATGAACACACTTAATGCTTCTTCATCTGTAAGCCCTTTCATGATTTTTGCATTTTCTAACTGATTCATAACAAAACCTTTTTTTTTCGGCATCAGCCAACCTTAATTTTTCAACTAGTTTTGCTTCAGTTCCTTCTCCGATAGATCGCAATCCTTGAAAATGTGCTCCAAGCCATATTCATTTAGCAAAATAGTGTTTTTTTCTTTTTTTGCTTGATTCTGAAGAGTCTCCATATGAAACACACGGTCTTCCTCGTTTACCAGAAGAAGTAGACGGAATTGAGTCAGTTGACACGTTTTCAGATGTCGGTATAGTCAAGGAATATTCAGAATCCAACCAATTGGCGTTCTTTCTTAAAAAGTTATCCTTGTTGCGTCCTGCTTCACTCCAGCGTTTTTTAAATGAAGGGATGATATTCCTTTGAATATTGCCAATAATATAACATATATTTTCTTCTTATACTTGTTTTTCCTCCAAATATGTTGAAAGTGCCGCAGTCGTTTTTCCGCCTTCTATGTATGACACTATTAATTCACGTTTAGTACAGTGTAAAGTTGACATTTTAAAAAATAAAATAGCCGTACTCTACGTCAAGACCACTGAAACAGTAATGGAGACATATTTTTCACAACGATTTTTATATTGTTTCAGAATGTGGGAATTATTTCAGATATCTATTTTCTCACGGAAAATGACCTCAAAATGATAAAAACTTAACAAAATAAAATAATTAATTGATAAAACATACCACAAACTATTGATAGTAAAAGTCAACTACGAAAATAAAAATTTCCGTTCCCAGACTAGTATTCGATTTTTTGTCATATCTTCGTAACGCGCAGAAATTAGCAGCTAATTCTTTTATATGTTTTTGATGAGTAACTAAACTATGAATTAACATTAAATTCAAAGCACCGGTAAACGTCGGTAAATGTTAAAAGCTTCGACGAAATTGAGGAAAATCTTTTTTTTCACTGCATTTTTTAAAAAAAAATGTATATATATATAGTCGTATTCAAACAATTAATTGTATACGTTTCAAACCTCCGATAGATGAGCTTTTCAAAAATATATAATACCTTATATCTTTCAGTTCAACTTTCAAAACTATTTCACTTTGAAAATCGTAAATGAAGAAATTAATATTTACCAAATTTAAAAACGTTAACTTTAACTACACAAAACATTTACTTTCAACCAACACAAAATTATTTACGTTACAGGATATTAAACATCTACTTTCGAACTATTAAATTATATTCATAGAGTAGCCTATGGCAATCAGTTGTAAAAATCAATTTTGATATGCTATTGTTCTACCGTATTCCACAGTGCGCCGCGGCGCTGATTTTCAGTGGTACCGTTTATTATAATAATAAAAATATAAAAAACACTGCAGAAGATTGTAGATTTTTTTTTAATTTATTAGGCAACACAAACAGACATTAGCCAGTATTTTACATAAACAGAATTCTATAAAGTTTTAAGTCTACTCTAGGCTAATACCCTAGATAGTGCATGCACTTAATTTAACACATTTTATTTTACATTTTTTATTTTATATAATTAAATATGAAAAGAGCGAAAAAGAAAATGATTATATCATCAATTTGACAATTTTGGCGTCATTTCTGATCCCGCGCATGCAATAGCTGATCCGAGGACATCTTTCATCGATCTTCTGAAGCGATCGAAGCTCGTTCTAAATATTTTATGTCAATGTCGTCATGCACAGACGCTAAATCGTTATATTTAAAAGATAAAAGAAACATTTTATAGATTATGGGTATATCCTCCAGATTTAGTCCCCTAAGTGGTGAACAACTGGAAAGGTCTATGTCCAGCAGTGGACTGCAATAGGCTGGTGATGATGATGGTAGGTATATATTTTTTTATGTTTCTGCTTCTAAATTTGTCACGTTTTTATGTATTAGTTGTGATTTCCAAGTCTAATAATTTCTTTATTTCCCCAAGATGATGATACATTGGAAACAGAAGTCAAATACTTGGAGGATTTCATTGAAGAACTAAGAGATGCTGAGGAGAATCGCCTCAAGGACGCGAGCAACAGACAAAAACGCGAGCTCAACGCTTCGGACACGAGCGATACCAAATCGATTGACGCTAAATCGAGTACGGAGGAATCGATTGTCAAGAGTGACAAGCAGTTTATGATGCCTGATGAAGACTACAGGCCGATGGCTAGACCGGTGCTTGTGGAGGGGATAAGGGTGGAGGAATCCGATAAGGAGCCGAAGATTGTCGATAATGGTATACCTAGCGTGTTGGCAGATTCGTCGGTTACATTGAGGTGAGGGTAGTTTGGTTTTTACAGAATTTTGTTGATTTAAGAGATTCCTGATGTGATGTCGTGCGCTACCCTATCGAGACGATAGGATTTTTTTTTTTATAGTAGCTCGACATAATGGCTTTCCTACGCCTGGTGGAAAGTGAAAGAGAAGCTCAAGTTGCCGTGACAACGGGCAAGTAACTAGTCAGTTGCCTGGATTTTTTTTTTTTTTGCTTTTTTTTGGCTTTGTACGTGTTGCCTGGATTGCCAATTCGTGTTTAAATAACTTATGATAAAAACCGGCCAAGTGCGAGTCGGACTCGCGCACGTTGGGTTCCGTACCACTGATTGAATGAAAAAATTAGGTAATTTGATTTATGACGTTTAAAAAAAACTACTTCCTAGATTTCATTCAACCATTACCACTTTGAAAGAGTCTCTCGCGCGAACTATTCAGTTTAGAAAAAAATGATGTTAGAAACCTCAACATCAACGCTTCGGACACGAGCGCTCGAGCGATACGAAATCGATTGACGCTAAATCGAGTACCGAGGAATCGATTGTCAAGAGTGACAAGCAGTATATGATGCCTGATGAAGATTACAGGCCGATGGCTAGGCCGGTGCTTGTGGAGGGGATCAGGGTGGAGGAATCCGATAAGGAGCCGAAGATCGTTGATAATGGTATACCGAGCGTGTTGGCAGATTCGTCGGTTACATTGAGGTGAGGCTATAGTTCATTCGCATTAAGAAAATAGTGACTGACAGGCCACTGACAGACCACTAGCCAATTAAAACGCTAGAAATTATAATTTCTTGGCTCTTATATTAATTGGCTAGTGGCCTGTCAGTGACCTGTCAGTCACTATTTTCTTAACGCGAATGAACTATAGTTTGGTTTTTACAGAATTTTGTTGATTTAAGAGATTCCTGATGTGATGTCGTGCGCTACCCTATCGAGATGATAGGATGTTTTTTTTTTATAGTAGCTCGACAGTCGGCTTTCCTACGCCTGGTGGAAAGTGAAAGAGAAGCCCAAGTTGCCGTGACAACGGGCAAGTAACTAGTCAGTTGCCTGGATTTTTTTTTTTTTTGCTTTTTTTTTGGCTTTGTACGTGTTGCCTGGATTGCCAATTCGTGTTTAAATAACTTATGATAAAAACCGGCCAAGTGCGAGTCGGACTCGCGCACGTAGGATTCCGTACCACTGATTGAATGAAAAAATTAGGTAATTTGATTTATGACGTTTAAAAAAAACTACTTCCTAGATTTCATTCAACCATTACCACTTTGAAAGAGTCTCTCGCGCAAACTATTCAGTTTAGAAAAAAATGATGTTAGAAACCTCAACATCAACGCTTCGGACACGAGCGATACCAAATCGATTGACGCTAAATCGAGTACCGAGGAATCGATTGTCAAGAGTGACAAGCAGTATATGATGCCTGATGAAGATTACAGGCCGATGGCTAGGCCGGTGCTTGTGGAGGGGATCAGGGTGGAGGAATCCGATAAGGAGCCGAAAATTGTTGATAATGGTATACCGAGCGTGTTGGCAGATTCGTCGGTTACTTTGAGGTGAGGGTAGATTTGTAGATAGCTAGAAACTCTTTATTGCACAAAAACACAGACATTACAGGACAACGCGTTACAAACAAAAACAAATTCCAATTTAGGCGGTCTTATCGCTTAGCGATCTCGTCCAGACGACCTTCAGGTAGAGGAAACCAGAAGATTCAACAGAGATGGGTAACTATTTTTTTTTGCACCCTGGGAACGTGCCGATTACGCATACCACCACCGAGCCAGTCAAATATATCTGACTATCGATCTATCTAGGCATAGATAGATGTTTATAGCACAAAACACAAACATTACAGGAAAAATCTATACTTATAAAAAATCTGTAGACAGATAAATTCTATAATATTATCAAAATAACTATCAGGGGGTGATTAGTGGTCGATACTGATGCCAAAAATGCAATCAGTAAAATTTTTGTCTGTCTGTCTGTGTGTACCGCAGCTACTCGGGCACGCAGCAGGTTATGTCATATGTGGGACTCGCTCCGCCTCTAGACGGAAGTGAGATGGTTAACCTAGTGCAAAACTATCTATTTCATATTAAACACGTAAAATAAGCCTACATAAATATACCAAGTAATACATATTCCCTATATTTGACAGGCTCGGTGGCTCAATTGGTAGTGACCCCTGCCTTCTGAACCAAGGGTCGTGGGTTCGATTCCCACCCGGGACAAACATTCGTGTGATGAACACTTGTGTTTGTTCCGTGTCTGGGTGTATATATTTGTATTTAAGTATTTATTTGTGGTACCTTCGTTGTTCTGATACCCATAACACAAGTGCTTCAGCTACTTACTTTGGGATCAGAGCAATGTATGTGATGTTGTCTAATATTTATTTTTTATATTTGTTAGTTTGTTTGATAGTTTGTTTTTTACAGAATTTCAGCTTTTAATTCATACTTCAACACATTTTATAGTATCAAATTGAAAACTGAAATTATGTTAAACAAATAAAAAAATTTTTTTTTTATAGTAGCTTGACATAATGGCTGGATTAGGGGCATCTTGTCCGAGTCAAAAACTGGGACCAGAGCCCAATTTGCCTTTCCTGGCTCCACTATGATTTAATAAATACAAGAAAGAAATAATTAATTAATTAATTTAACTTTTTTTCCTTTCTTTAATGTTGGGACGACAAGATTGTGTAAATCTCCCATGCCCTGCGCCTTGAAGGCAAGTTCTCTGCTGACTGTTAATTTTGCTTCCAGATTGTTCGGCGAAGGGTTCACGACCAGAACTGTGTTGGCATTCACCAACTATCCGCAGGAGTCCGGGCAGATCTGCAAGTTCCTGCTCAACGGCGAGTATATGGTGAGTCCACTGCTAGAGACCGCGTCTCGGCAAACGTAGTATAGGACGCCCTTAGGCCAGATGAAGTGACGATTTGCGCAGTCATCACCATCATCAGCCTATTGCAGTCCACTGCTGGACATAGGCCTCTCCAGTTGTTCGCCACTTAGAGCAAACATCTGGAGGATATACCCATAATCGCCACGCTGGGCAGGCGGGTTGGCGATCGCAGGGCGTAGCTTCTCGCTCCGGTGACGCTGCTGCCCGTCATCGGCCTGTGGTATTTAGCTACGCCTTCTATAGTGATGGTTATACCGCCACCAGTCGGTTGCCAGAGCCTCGTTGTTCGGCAGGATGCACCACGGGCAGGTGAGGATGGCTTGGAGCGAATAGGTGATAGGTCGCTTCCTTACATCCCAATTAATTGATTGATTTAATTTATTAGAACGTTCCACACTTTTACTTTTATCAGAGCTGATGCATTGTTTGACAGAGACTATCGGTCAGAAGAGTCTGCGTACACAAATACAATGTTGATTTAGTAGGTATGCTGTTTGCCCTTCCCGCGTATTTAGCCCGTCAGAACACAAATTAGTATACGGTTGCGGATGTTTCAATCAGTAATAAATAATAATAATAATAAATATCAGACAACATCACATACATTGCTAGAGCAATCCCAAAGTAAGTAGCTTAAGCACTTGTGTTATGGGTATCAGAACAACGAAGGTACCACAAATAAATACTTAAATACAAATATAAACACCCAGACACAGAACAAACACAAGTGTTCATCACACGAATGTTTGTCCCGGGTAGGAATCGAACCCACGACCCTTGGTTCAGAAGGCAGGGGTCACTACCAATTGAGCCACCGAGCCAGTCAAATGGGATATGAAATGATAGGATATGATATGGATAGGAAAGGCTGTTCATTGATTGATTTAATTTTATTTATAAGAACGTTCCACACTTTTACTTTTATCAGAGCTGATACATTGTTTGGCCGAGACTATCGGTCAGAAGAGTCTGCGTACACAAATACAATGTTGATTTAGTAGGTATGCTGTTTGCCCTTCTCGCGTATTTAGCCCGTCAGAACACAAATTAGTATACGTCCGCGGATGTTTCAATCAGTGTACGCGTGTGAGTCACAGATAAGGTTGAAAACACAGACATGTGGGCATCTAATTAGCCTACTACTTTACTAGGCACCGAATTAGGAACATCCATACTAATATTATAAATGGGAAAGTGTATCTGTCTGTCTGTATGTTTGTCTTTTTTTCACGGCAAAACGTAGCAAGGAATCGACGTGATTTTTTAAGTGGAGATAGTTGAAGGGATGGAGAGTAACATAGGATACTTTTTTCACTTTTCTAACCCCCCACTTCCATAAAATGGGGGGTGGAAGTTTGTATGGATTCCATACTATGGAGCATTCACCCCGAATTTCACGCGAGCGAAACCGCGCGCAAAAGCTAGTTACTTAATATGGACTTTAGTCGAGGTGTATGTAAACTAACTATGAAAATGTATTTAGACTGGCTCGATGCCTCATTTGGCGGTGACCTCTGCCTTCTGAGCCAAGGGTTGGGGTTCGATTCCCGCACAGTACAAACATTTACGTTCATAAACATGTCTGTGTTGGTTTGGGTCTTTGCTGTGTATAATATGTATTTATTTTTAAAAGTATCTAAGTAAGTTTATCAGTTGTTTAGTACCCATAGTACAAGCTTTGGCTTAGTTTGGAGCTAAGTGGCGATGTGTGGCCCAGCGTGGCATGTCTTGGGTTTTTATTTATTTACTAGCTGTGCCCCTGCGGCTTCGCCCGCGTTTAACCCCTTTTTTACCCCTTTAGCGGGTGAATTTCGAAAAATTCCTTCTTTTTATTCGTCATTTCTTACAAATTAGCGGTCATCATCAGTCTATCACAGTCCACAGAACACAGCTGGACATTAACCCCCCCAAATCGCCAGCAACCTTTCACCCAACCCCCCTTTCAGGTGAAGCCCGAGTCGGTGACGTTCAAATCGGCCCTCTTCGAGATCACCGCCCCCTCCCCCATCACGGGGCCCAGGCTGTACCTCTGCGTGAAGAACCTCGCGTTAGGAGTGGAGGATCTGTCCAAGGATGAGGGGAAATACTTTCATCAGGGTGAGTACCTTTTTTTTTTACTTTCGAAATGCCTTGACGCATAATAGGGATGTTTCCAGGCATTATGTCGAGCCACTATAAAAAAAAATAATCACATTATATTTCGTCCGTATTTTAGATTATTAAGAGAGGTAGGGCATAGCGAATCTTCGCTCGAATTGAGCCGTCCGTCCGGGGAAGGACCTCCACCCTATAGAATACCGCAGTCAAATGACCTCTGGGTCGTGTTTCTGCCGGTGAGTAGGGTTTCCGGAGCTCGTGGGGGGTTGGGGTTTGGGCCGGCATGGCGGTGGTAACTGACCAGTTACTTGCCCGTTGTCACAGCGACTTGGGCTTCTGTTTCGCTTTCCATCAGGCGTAGGGAAGCCATTATGTCGAGCCACTATAAAAAAAAACTACTAGGTCTTTCTCAGCTGCTCTGCCAGAGGATCCAGAGGGACCCCAAACTACAAGGTGCTATGGGTTGCTATGGGTCTCTTCTTATCCCAGCCTGTCTAACACCTTGACACATTGTATTATCCCTAGGGACCCTAAGCTACAAGGTCCTCGCGACCCACAACACGCTGCTGCCTCTGTGGGTCTCCCTCTCGCTCATCCTGGTCTGCCTGATGTTCTCCGCGCTGTTCTCGGGATTGAACCTGGGACTTATGTCACTGGACAGGACGGAGCTGAAGATCATATCCAACACTGGGACTGAACAGGTGAGTTGGTTTTGGTGGTTTGAAAATCAAAGGTTTATTTTTCTTAGAAAGCATTTGAAACACTACTTATGTTGATAGGGAATATGCATGACTTTTTTTTATGGACTTATTGAGATATTTTATCTTGCAGATACATAATATCGAGGAATTTTTAAATTATCTTATCTATTAAGCGAGTTATAAAGCGTTAAAGTTATTGCTTAGACAGAGAGATCCGACGTGGCGGATGACGTCACGTACCGTGCGCGCCATACAAACTCCATAGTAAAACCTGTTTCGCGTGAGAGAGACGAATATATTTACTTCCAACGACTGTATCTCGCCCATTTTTCAGCCAATTTTGATTTTGTTTTCACTGTTCGTAGTATATTTTTATGTATTTTACGATAAATTAGTAAATACATGAAACTATTTTTCATGCATATTCCCTATTGATGAAGTGGGTTAGAATGGGGTATGCTTACTTAGATAAAACCCATTTACTCTAGACTTAAATATTTCCAGGAGAAGTCGTATATGTGTGAATATGGTAGATCGCTTTTATTTATTTATAGAAGGTACACACACAGATTACAATCAATATAACAATGTTATTATTATTTCTATTATCTTATGGATCTAGACAGTAATCTAAATTTGGTGTACACAGCAGGACTGGTTTACTGGTTGATTACAATTTATAATAAAATGAACTAAATTAAAATGAAACAAAGAAAAAAAAACGCATAAACATAAAGGGGAAACTACCATTAATCTAAACTAATATTATAAAGAGGAAAGATTTGATTGTTTGTTTGTTTGTCTAATATAAATTATAAATAATCTTTATGGAGCTCGGTTGTGAGAAGTCGAGGACATCTCAGCTAGAGTTAAGCGATCAAAGCGCTTGAAGCGATCTAAAAAAAAATCTACCTAAAAGTAGTCTGGAAGAGCCCAAATACTTTTGGGTACATTTTTTTTCATAGTAGCTCGACGTAATGGCTTCCTTACGCCTGATGGGAAGCGAAAGAGAAGCCCAAATCGATGTGACAACGGGCAAGTAACTGGTCAGTTGCCACCGCCATGCCGGCCCAATCCTAACCCAGGAGCACCAGAAACCCTACTCACCGGCAGAAACATAATTCGAGGTCATTTGGCTGCGTTGTCATTCTATAGGGTGGTTGGTCCTTCCCGGGACGGGCGGCTCGAGCTCGGCTCGGAGCTTTGCTCCAAGACAACTTCACCTGCCCGTGGTGCATCCTGCCGAATAACAAACGAGGCGCTGGCAACCGACTGGTGGCGGTAAAACCAACACGATAGAAGTCGAAGCTAAATACCACAGACGGGCAGCAGCGTCACTGGAGCGAGAAGCTACGCCCTGCGATCGCCAACTCGCCTGCCCAGAGTACAACTGGAGCGGCCTATGTCCAGCAGTGGACTGCAATAGGCTGATGATGATTATTATAAGGTAACTTAAAAAAAAAATTATCCACAGGAAAGAAAATACGCTCGCGCCATAATGCCGGTACGCGATCACGGCAACTACCTCCTGTGCAGCATTCTCCTCGGCAACGTTGCCGTCAACTCCACCTTCACCATACTGCTGGACGAGCTCACATCTGGGCTCTTCGCGGTGATCTTCTCAACGCTTGCCATCGTGTTGCTCGGAGAGATCACGCCGCAGGCTATATGTTCGAGGCACGGGTTGATGGTCGGCGCTAAGAGCATTGTTGTCACTAAGGTTAGTGGATGGGTGACCGCTTACATACAGTAGGAGGGGTCGTTCTTCTTTTTAACCTACAATAAACAGACATTTTCTTGATATTTCAGTTTTAACTTCTTAAAAATTATAACGGGAATAAATATTTTAAGATCATCATAGAAATTTTATTTTATTTAATTTGTCAAAAAAAAAGTATATAAGTAAGTTTATCAGTTGTATAGTACCCATAGTACAAGCTTCGGCTTAGTTTGGGGCTAGATGGCGCTGTGTAGCCCAGCGTGGCATGTCTTGGGCTATTTATTTATTAAAATATGGGACGATATAGGACTATTTAGTATTATATTTGATTAAAAACAATCTAATACAAATAGTTAATCACTTATCCGGAAACTACTCGACCGAGAGGATGGAGAGTAAAATAGGCTACTTTTTGCCCCTTTCTTACCCCCCACTTCCCTAAAATGGGGAGTGGAAGTTTGAATGGAGCATTCACCCCGAATTTAACGCGAGCGAAGCCGCGGGCAATAGCTAGTAGTGGTCATATCTCAATTATTCGTCATGCCTTTTGTGTCTAATATGTTATGACTAGCTGTGCCGGCGGCGTCGCACGCGTGGATATCGGGTTTCAAAAATAACAGACTTCACTAAAACACCTATCTATACCTATACCTAGTGCCTAAGTTTTAAGTTAGACCTCTACCAATACATTGATGAAAACCGCATTCATTTCCATGCAGTAGTTTTCTCGTGATGCGCGATCAAACATACAGGTAAAAATTTCTCCCGTTTTCCCAACATTTCCCTTCATTGCTCTGCTCCTATTGATAGTAGCGTGATGAAAAGTATACTATAACCTGCCCAGGAGTATGAAGAATAATTGTACTAAGTAGTTTTTGGTTTCTATAACGAACATACAGACAGACAGACAAAAATTTTACTGATTGCATTTTTGCCATCAGTATCGATCACTAATCATCCCCTAATAGTTATTTTTTTTTAATATTTAATGTACAGAATTGACCTCTCTACAGATTTATTATAAGTAAGAAGATTTATTTTTGTACAGGCAGTGATGGCTATAACAGCACCCCTGGCGTTCCCCGTCAGCAAAGTTCTGGACTACTTGCTAGGGGAGGAGATAGGCAGCGTCTACAACCGGGAGAGACTGAAGGAGCTTGTCAAGGTGAGTCGAGTTGATAGATTGTTGGAGTAAACGCAAACACCGGAACTATCACCGAGTTGTCACATCACTAGTCGCACGTCCCATCACTACCACGTCGCATCTATTCTCTCTGACTCTGACACCGCGTTACGATATACTGTTCAATTTTGTAATTACTCTTAAATCAATAAATAAGTACTTGATTTGTATTACCGTGCTTTATTTCATAACTACAGGAGGAGCTCGGTGGCGCCGCGGTCTTGTTCGTTTAACAATGATCGCAAATGTTGTGCAACCATTGGCGCGGTCAATCCGATGATGGGTGACCAAAATTTGACACCGATTTCCTCCGTGCTTCGGAAGGCACGTTAAGCTGTTGGTCCCGGGGTGCTATCTTTACCAACTCAGATAGCAGTCGTTACATCATATCAGAGATGATGATAACTCTGACGCCTAAACTGGGAATGGGTATAGCTTACCCTAAGTGTTGCGGAGGTCTGATGGCAGTCGCTCTGTGTAAAAGCTTAGCCCTCGCCAACTCTCAGTTTGGGAAGCCGACCCTGAGACAATCGGGGAAAAGGCTAGGATGATGATGATTTCATAACTACAGGTTATGGGCCCAGTACGCTTCCACTGCGCGACACCAGAAACTCTTTATTGCCACTAGCAGCCCGTCCCGGCTTCGCACGGGGTAGAAAAACTAAGCTAAATACCACAGGCTGATGACGGGCAGCAGCGTCACCGGAGCGAGGAGCTACGTCCTACGATGATGATGATTATCATCATCATCATCCTATCGCAGTCCACTGCTGGACATAGGCCTCTCCAGTTGTTCGCCACTTAGGGCCAATATCTGAAGGCTTTAACCATAATCGCCACGCTGGGCAGGCGAGTAGGCGATCGCATAGCGTAGCTCCTCGCCTGCGGTATTTGAAGGCGTAACTATCTACGCCTTCAATCGTGATGGTTATACCGCCACCAGTCGGTTGCCAGCGCCTCGTTTGTTATTCGGCAGGATGCACCACGGGCAGGTGATGATGATAATAAAGAATGCATTTTTTTTCTGCTTAGGTAACCACAGACGTGAACGACCTCGACAAAGACGAGGTGAACATCATATCCGGAGCCCTGGAGCTCCGCAAGAAGACCGTCTCGGACGTGATGACCAAGCTGGAGGACGTGTTCATGTTGCCCATCAGCTCCGTGCTGGACTTCGAGACCATGTCCGAGATCGTCAAGTCCGGTGAGTGCGCGGTCACCCATCCATAGTGTCCCCAGACCTCAAACTCTACCAGCACCCCCCTAGTGACCCTACTCATTCCACAATGTCAACACACCCACCTCATCGACACACCTCTAGTGTCGACACACCCATTGTGTCGACACACCACTAGTGTTGACACACCCCTAGTATCGACACACCGCTAGAATCGACATACCCCTAGTGTTGACACACCCCTAGTGTCGACATACCCCTCGTGTCAATACACCACTAGTGTCCATACACCCCTAGTGTGGACACACCCCTAGTGTTATCTCTGCTCCGCAAGAAGACAGTCTCGGACGTGATGACCAAGCTGGAGGACGTGTTCATGCTGCCCATCAGCTCCGTGCTGGACTTCGAGACCATGTCCGAGGTCGTCAAGTCCGGTGAGTGCGCGGTCACCCATCCATAGTGCTCACACATATACACACCCACTGTCGACACGCCCCACACTGTTGACACACCCCACACTGTTGACACACCCCTAGTGTCCACACATTCCACACTGTCGACACACCCCTAGTGTCCTCATACTCCTATTGTCGATACGCGTCCACACTGTCGACACACCCCTAGTGTCCTCATACTCCTATTGTCGATACGCGTCCACACTGTCGACACACCCCCTAGTGTCCTCATACTCCTATTGTCGATACGCGTCCACACTGTCGACACACCCCTAGTGTCCTCATACTCCTATTGTCGATACGCGTCCACACTGTCGACACACCCCTAGTGTCCTCATACTCCTATTGTCGATACGCGTCCACACTGTCGACACACCCCTAGTGTCCTCATACTCCTATTGTCGATACGCGTCCACACTGTCGACACACCCCTAGTGTCCTCATACTCCTATTGTCGATACGCGTCCACACTGACGACACACCCCTAGTGTCCTCATACTCCTATTGTCGATACGCGTCCACACTGACGACACACCCCTAGTGTCCTCATACTCCTATTGTCGATACGCGTCCACACTGTCGACACACCCCTAGTGTCCTCATACTCCTATTGTCGATACGCGTCCACACTGTCGACACACCCCTAGTGTCCTCATACTCCTATTGTCGATACGCGTCCACACTGACGACACACCCCTAGTGTCCTCATACTCCTATTGTCGATACGCGTCCACACTGTCGACACACCCCTAGTGTCCTCATACTCCTATTGTCGATACGCGTCCACACTGTCGACACACCCCTAGTGTCCTCATACTCCTATTGTCGATACGCGTCCACACTGTTGACACACCCCTAGTGTTCACACATTCCACACTGTCGACACACCCCTAGTGTCGACACTCCCCTAGTGTCCACACATTTCATGGTTTCAACACACCCCTAGTGTCGATACATTCCATGGAACCGGCAAGAAACTCTACAGTTACTCTTTTCAATGCCAATTTTTCTTACAATATTTGTCATATTATCATTAATATTTCATTAAAATTGTTTAAAACAAAGTAAAATTCAGAAGGTGTACAATGCAAAAGTGTTTACATGGAAGCAGCCGTCCAGGAGATGTTGTTGCCCAGAAAGCCCTCAACTTTGTAGTAGCCCCCTTTTATGAGGATTAAAATTTCTCCCGTTTTCCCAACACTTCCCGTCACTGCTCTGCTCCTATTGATTGTAGCGTAATGAAAAGTATACTATAACCTGCCCAGGAGTAAGAGGAATAATTGTACTAAGTTTCGTCAAAATCCATCCAGTAGTTTTTTTTCTATAACAAACATACAGACGACAGGCAGACAAAAATTTTACTGATTGCATTTTTGGCATCAGTATCGATCACTAAAATCACCCCCTGATAGGTATTTTGAAAATATATTTCATGTACAGAATTTACTTCTCTACAGATTTATTATAAATAAATAAATAATAATAAATACCAGACAACAACAACATATGGACATTGCACCGGTCCCAAAGTAAGTAGCTTAAGCACTTGTGTTATGGGTATCAGAACAACACGGAACAAACACAAGAACGAATGTTTGTCCCGGGTGGGGATCGAACCCACGACCCTTGGTTCAGAAAGCAGGGGTCACTACCAATGGGCCTGTTTCCGTAAAAAATGTAATTAGTCCGTCTTTTAGATTGTTCAAAAATAAAAGACACGTATTTTTTCATTTATAAATTAGACAAAAGATGACAAAGATATAGCCCGTTAAAATTACGCGTGACGTCACAGAGTGGGTGTTTTTTGCCACTAAGTAACGTCAAAGACCCCCACTCCTAAATTTTGATGCCTTGTATCTTTGTTATTTTTTGTTTAAATGAAAAAAGGAAAAATACGTTTCTAATATATTTTTATAATCTAAAATATAATGTAATTATTCTGACCCTGGAAACATCCCCATTGAGCCACCGAGCCAGTCATTATAAGTATAGAAATAGATAGACTAGTATTATATATCTCATAATTTCCCCATAACACATAATTTACTCCAGTTGTACAATGTTGCGACATAACTGGAGTTTGTCCAAACTCGTCGCGTCTGCAAATACGCACGCCGTGTTTAGAAAGGCTATTTATAGATGTGCGCTTATGAAATATGAGTGTAGTGTATGACACACCTCACCCTATTAGGTTACATATAAGACATTATAATTAGTATTAACAAGTAGTAATAAACCAGACTTCCATCAGGCAACACATCTTTCATTTCGACGTCCCGGTCCCCACATTATATGGCGACCCTGCCAGGGCTGTCCTTATGGGCAGTGCTGTGCATTCAATTAAGAGACTGATTTTTTTTTCTTCGCAAAATAGTGAAAAGTGAATTTTAATTAGGACAATTATAAATATTAAACAAAGTGTTGTAAAAGTATTGGACTAATGAAAATTTATTACGTCATGGAGTTATAATATGGAGCAATGAGCTAAAATGAGCTCGTGAATCTCCTGGGAAATGGAAATTGGAGATTGCTAACATCTGGTTAGCTGAGCGCTACGAGAAGATGTCAGAAATTGAGCGAGTTTGCAGGGAGCCGGGAGTCGTTCGTGTCCGAGATGGATGCCGCTGCTGGCCAGCCAGGCCAGGTGACCAGTCACAGCCACTGGAGATGGAAGTGATAAGTGATTTGACACAAAAAGTGTAGTGCCTCGCAAGTGATGTGATGATAGGAAGTGATGGAAGTACTGTTTTAGTTTAGTAAAAAAAAATTAATAATAGGTAAAAATTTAAAAAAAAAATGTATTAACTAATCTTTAGTACACTGTTTAAAGAAATTCAATACTAAAAAAAATATGACCTAGGTATCTATTTGGCGTCAACTGCATTACTCTATACGTAATCTGTGTGTGTAGTGTAATATTTCTTGTCAAAAATTTATTTGCTTAATAATGTTTTAATTTTTTGATGATTTTTTTTATATTGTAAGAAACAAGATAACTTGAGATGAATATTGTGTCAAAAACAAAAATTGCATATAGAATTTCAGATTGTGTTAAAATTTTATTGTACTATTTTACTAATTATTACTTTTAGTAGATAACAGAAAAAGGCAGGAATAATTACTTGTTTTTAGTTGCAAAAAAAAAAAATAAAAATCCTTACATTCATTTTAAATTACCTTTTGAGATAATTATGTTTGTGAAATCATGTTTAATATGTTTACTTGAATAATTTTAGAGGTAAATTGATTGTTAATTGGCTTATTAATAGAATCTCAGCGATTGTATTAGAATAATGGAACATTCCATTCTATAAGTGTAATTCAGAGATCACATTTCAGTATCGGAATGATAAACTAGGTCGCGTCTTTGTTTCGAATTTTATGCCAAATAAGGCATCGAACTTTGTTCGTAACGCGAAAACGGTGTCCCAATACGGAATGTTGTCAGTACCTACAAGATTAATTAATCAGTTAGTTACAATGTTTTTATGCAACCAAAGTAGGAGATTCAATGTTTTAATTTTTTTATGATATTATTTTTAAATAATGTAGGAAACAAAATAATTTAGTATTGGATATGTAAGTAGATATAAAAAGTAAGTAAATATGAAGGAATTATTCGAAAGTTTGTTCACGTGTTGAAGGAATAATGGATGTGATTTTAAAAGGAACTGAATGTTGATTTAGATATGCGGATAATTTGGCTGATAAAATATAATTGAAACTAGGTATTTGGATTGATCACCCAAAACTGTGTTATAAAATTTTGTGAGTCAAATATATCATTATGAATGTTACCTGGATCCGAACAGAATTTTTCTGACGTGTATAGATATGTTAGTTATAAGGAATTATGCTTATGTATGTGGTACACAATTAAGGTACATATCCTATTACACAATTAAGGTTATCCACAATTAAGGTAATTGAGGTCCTTCAGGGCAAGGCGACGTGAACGAGCTTCATCCGCAACCCGTTGGAGATAGGTACTCTAACAAAGGTTTATGGTACAAAGAAGTGTCAGATCCTTCCATTCGATCATGGTGTGAACGAGTTTTCCCTCCGTGAGATAAGTTGGAGTCCAGTAGACTTAAAACATGATCTTCTAATTAAAGGGTCATTTGTTACCCTATAAATGAGTGAATAAAGATGTTATAATAAATATGAAGTGAAGTCGACTAGTATATAGTTATGTACCCAATAAAAATGAATAGGACTTGTAGGTCTATAAAAGGAAAATGTACCAAGGTAAAAAAAAAAAATGTACCACTACAATATGAAGAATGTTTGTTTTGAAATTGAGTTTTGATAGATAATGAGTAAGTAAGGTTGTGAATAAAAGAATGATTGGGATAGAAATGGACTCTTTGTGTAATTTGAAAGTAATAAATAAATAAATACTTAAGAGAGCTGTAAAACACTAAAATAATGTAAACGTGTGGAAAATGGGAAATATATTATGGTAATTTTAATAAGAATTTTATAACAAAAAATATATTGGTTATTGTAATTCTTTTTTACTGTTGCATAAATTTTGTATTGTATTATGTCCAAATTAATTATATAGGATTGTATTACTAAATATTTCTTTAAGATTTAATTTTCATTTACATTTGTATGTATTTCAAGTTAAATACGTCTTTTTAGTTTACATGTAATAATTTTTCCATTTGGTATTTTTTTTTTCAAAAAAGGAAGGGAGGTGGAGTGTATGACACACCTCACCCTATTAGGTTACATATAAGACATTATAATTAGTATTAACAAGTAGTAATAAACCAGACTTCCATCAGGCAACACATCTTTCATTTCGACGTCCCGGTCCCCACATTATAATGAGATCGTAATGCCAATAGTTTGTTGGCTACGTGTCGGAGGGTTTTGGGTTCGAATGCCGCAGGGGACAGATCGCATTCTTACTAAAATAATGATCTTACTCAAAATTGTACAGTGGTATTCCACCTATGATATTTAGCTATGCCTTCAATGGTGGTGGTTATGTCGTGGCCAAATCGATGAATTGATCATTTCATGAAGTGGCCAACTAATTGTAACCAAATCATTAAGCGATAAACGTTTAGCGATTTGATCACCCACGTTTGACCATATCGTAAAAAAGGGTCACAAGTCTAACCTTTTTTTATGCCGGGGAAAATGCTTTTCGGTATGTGGGACTCGCCCTGCCTCAAGGTGAAAGGGAAAGGGAGGCAGGCAATACCCACTAAAAACCCCGGCCCCTCCGTCAAGCACCTATGGGGATGGTTTTTTTTTTTTTTATAGTGGCTCGACATAATGGCTTCCCTACGCCTGATGGAAAGCGAAAGAGAAGCCCAAGTCGCTGTGACAACGGGCAAGTAACTGGTCAGTGACCTGTCAGTTGCCACCGCCATTCCGGCCCAACCCTAACCCCCCCACGAGCTCCGGAAACCCTACTCACCGGCAGAAACACGACCCAGAGGTCATTTGACTGCGGTATTCTATAGGGTGGAGGTCCTTCCCCGGACGGGCGGCTCAATTCGAGCGAAGATTCGCTATGCTCTAACTCTCTTAAAGGTGTCACGGGACCCGGAAAAACTAGGACTGCCGCCGGCACCATCAGCGCTGCCCGCCTCAGCGGGCCAGCGTGGCATGTCTTGGGTTATTTATTTACGTGTAATGTATTTTACCTGTAATGTTTGTGTTTTTTTGCTATTTAAATATCTATCTATCCCTAGATAGATCGATAGACAGATATACTTCCATACTTTAACATAAATAAATAAATAAACAACCCAAGACATGCCACGCTGGGCCACACAGCGCCACCTAGCCCCAAAACTAAGCCGAAGCTTGTACGATGGGTACTAGACAACTGATAAACTTTACTTAGATACAATTTTTTTTTTTGTAAATAAATACATATTATACATAGAAAACACCCAGCCCAATACAAACAGACATGTTCATGAACACAAATGTTTGTACTGTGCGGGAATCGAACCCACGACCCTTGGCTCAGAGGGCAGAGGTCACTACCAAATGAGCCACCGAGCCTGTCAACATGGAAAGATTAAAAGTAAATATGTCCATTCGCAAATTGATGCCCATTTATTCCGCTACAAGGTTACGTACCTACCCTTCGTCACATTTCACCCTGCCCCGGCCTCGCCCTGCCCTTTACAAGGCCGAGCTAGCAACGCATGTTATGTCAAGAAAACATTCGGCGTTAATGTTTTGGTTGAACTGGTGTTCGCTACATAGATGTTGATATACCTATATGTAAGGAGGGGATGTAAGGGAGCTACCTTAATCACCTTTTCGCTCCAAATCACGCTCAATACTCAATCATTTATTGCATCTATAATGTAGGTACATAAATATTACAAGATGTTATAGGTAAGTTAGATCATTATCGACCCTGAAAGGGGGGTACCCTTTGGAGATAGCAATTGGAGAGAGGGACGCTCATAAGCTTACTACTCCAAAGAATGTGTAAAATTTTGGTATTAATATTAGTACATAATATATGCATATATATATATACCTAGGTATATTATTTCTTTAATTTATTTATTTATTATTTTCCTTCTTACTATATTTTGTCGTTTAGATACTCATTTAAACTATAATAGCTTTTATTTATTAAAAATTGTTTCAATTGTGTAGTAAATTGTTTAATGTTAGTCTGTTATTTAATATTCTCAGGTAATTTATTAAATATTTTGATGGATAGTACATAGGGGCTATTTGCGTGTAGGGCCATTTGAGACGCGGGTAGATTCAGTCTGTTGTTGTGCTTATTCATATTTACAAGGCCGGCAGCGACCCCTAAACTCGGTTAGAGCTGCGGGTGTCCATGGGCGGTGTCGACTGCTTACCATCAGGCATCACACATGCTCGTCTGCCGCCTCTCGCATTAAAAAAAAGGGCCGTTGGTTCGATCCCCACCCGGGACAAACATTCGTGTGATGAACATTTGTGTTTGTTCCGTGTCTGTTTGTTTATATTTGTGGTACCTTCGTTGTTATACCCATAACACAAGTGCTTAAGCTACGTACTTCGGAATCGAAGCAATGTATTTTATTTTATTTTCTATATTAGAGAAACATACAGCATCATATAACACTTATGGACTTAACAATAATATGGTTGACACATTAGCCTAATTAGTTTCTACAAATTTTAGTAGTACACATCAGTTGAATAAGAGACGCGCTAACCATTGAAAAAAAAAGGTAAACAAAGAAATGAAGAAGTCAAACAAACCAAATCACGCAGGTTTACGTGTTTGTGCCTTCAAAAGGTTACGGAAACGAGCCATTCCTACATAAAACATGTCGATATATTTTTTTTATAGTGGCTCGACATAATGGCTTCCCTACGCCTGATGGAAAACGAAAGAGAAGCCCAAGTCGCTGTGACAACGGGCAAGTAACTGGTCAGTTACTTGTCAGTTGCCACCGCCATGCCGGCCCAACCCTAACCCCCCCACGAGCTCCGGAAAAAATCACCGGATATCACCATAAATACTGTTGTATTTGTTACTAGCTCTTATAAGAAAAATATTTCTTATGTATGTGATATTGTGTGATATCTCACCAGCTCCCATTTATTCCAGGTTACTCCCGCATACCGGTATACGAGGGCGGTCGCGGGAACATAGTAACAGTGCTCTTCATAAAGGACCTGGCGTTCGTGGACCCCGACGACAACACACCGCTGCGCACGCTCTGCCAGTACTACCAGAACGCGTGCAACTTCGTCTTCGAGGACGTCACACTGGACGTCATGTTCAAGCAGTTTAAAGACGGTGAGTGATGTAGTTGACGCTGCCGGAGGATAGATGGCGTTGGCTGTACGTTACATCGCGGGGGCGTTGCGGTTTCTCCAGACTATAAGGTTAGCGCGGGCACATCGCGGGCAGCAGTTATTTCTAGTGGTTGTTAGATGGTACCTTGCTTTGTTACCACTATTAGGGTAGGGGGTAGTGCTACTGATAGATGGTGGTCTCTAAGGGTCAGTGACCGCTATTAGGAGGTCACTGCTTATGGCCCTTGGTCGGTTCTAGTGGGACGCCAATAGGAGATGGTGGGTCATAGACCGCTATTGCTAGGGGTCAATGGCCGCCAGTAAGGTGTTAGTTGACCTTGCTACGCTCGCGGTGGTCCATCCTAAGGGTCATTGACCGCTATTAGGTGGGTTGATGGTTAAGCTCGCTAAAGGAAAGGGGTCACTCACTAGTGGTCTATGGTGGTAGCTACCATAGAGCCGCTGCTGCTCATAAAGGACCTGGCGTTCGTGGACCCCGACGACAACACACCGCTGCGCACGCTCTGCCAGTACTACCAGAACCCGTGCAACTTCGTCTTCGAGGACGTCACCCTGGACGTCATGTTCAAGCAGTTCAAGGACGGTGAGTGATGTAGTTGACGCTGCCGGCAGATAGATGGCGTTGGCTGTACGTTGCATCGCGGGGGCGTTGCGGTTTCTCCAGACTATAAGGTTAGCGCGGGCACAACGTATATGGTACTGAATTCTATTGGTTGGTTGATGGCGACATGCTTTGATACCACTACTATTAGGGTAGGGGGTAGTGCTACTGATAGATGATGGTCTCTAAGGGTCAGTGACCGCTATTAGGAGGTCACTGTTCATGGCCCTTGGTCGGTTCTAGTGGGACGCCAATAGGAGATGGTGGGTCATAGACTGCTATTACTAGGGCGGGCACTGCTAGGGGTCAATGGCCGCCGGTAAGGTGTTAGTAGACCTTGCTACGCTCGCGGTGGTCCATCCTAAAGGTCATTGACCGCTACTTGGTGGGTTGATGGTTTGGCTCTCTAATAGGTGTCACTAGTGGTCTGTGGTCGTAGTATATAATGCCGCTCCTGCGAAAGGACCCGGCGTTCGTGGACCCCGACGACAACACACCGCTGCGCACACTCTGCCAATACTATCAGAACGCGTGCAACTTCGTCTTCGAGGACGTCACCCTGGACGTCATGTTTAAGCAGTTCAAGGACGGTGAGTGATGTAGTTGACGCTGCCGGCAGATAGATGGCGTTGGCTGTACGTTGCATCGCGGGGGCGTTGCGGTTTCTCCAGACTATAAGGTTAGCGCGGGCACATCGCTTACAGCAGTTATTTCTATTAGTTATTAGATGGTACCTTGCTTTGTTACCACTATTATAGACAGTCTTCAGCCACTGTTAGGGTAGGGGGTAGCTGCTACTAATAGATGGTGGTCTCTAAGGGTCAGTGACCGCTATTAGAGGGTGGGTTGATGGTTAAGCTCGCTAAAGGAAAGGGGTCACTCACTAGTGGTCTATGGTGGTAGCTACCATAGAGCCGCTGCTGCTCATAAAGGACCTGGCGTTCGTGGACCGGGGTCCGTGGGGGGGTCGTCGGGACGACAACACACCGCTGCGCACGCTCTGCCAGTACTACCAGAACGCGTGCAACTTCGTCTTCGAGGACGTCACCCTGGACGTCATGTTCAAGCAGTTCAAGGACGGTGAGTGATGTAGTTGACGCTGCCGGCCGATAGATGGCGTTGGCTGTACGTTACATCGCGGGGGCGTTGCGGTTTCTCCAGACTATAAGGTTAGCGCGGGCACATCGCTTACAGCAGACATTTCTAGTGATTGTTAGATGGTTCCTTGCTTTGTTACCACTATTATAGACAGTCTTCAGCCACTGTTAGGGTAGGGGGTAGCTGCTACTAATAGATGGTGGTCTCTAAGGGTCAGTGACCGCTATTAGGAGGTCACTCACTGCTTATGGCCCTTGGTCGGTTCTAGTGGAACGCAAATAGAAGATGGTGGGTCATACACTGCTATTAGTTGAGCGGGCGCTGCTAGGGGTCAATGGCCGCCGGTAAGGTGTTAGTAGACCTTGCTACGCTCGCGGTGGTCCATCCTAAAGGTCATTGACCGCTACTAGGTGGGTTGATGGTTAAGCTCGCTAAAGGAAAGGGGTCACTCACTAGTGGTCTATGGTGGTAGCTACCATAGAGCCGCTGCTGCTCATAAAGGACCTGGCGTTCGTTGACCCCGACGACAACACACCGCTGCGCACGCTCTGCCAGTACTACCAGAACGCGTGCAACTTCGTCTTCGAGGACGTCACTCTGGACGTCATGTTCAAGCAGTTTAAAGACGGTGAGTGATGTAGTTGACGCTGCCGGCCGATAGATGGCGTTGGCTGTACGTTGCATCGCGGGGGCGTTGCGGTTTCTCCAGACCAGGGTTGCCAGATCTCCCGATTTTGGTCAATATCTCCCGATGTCCCGGATTCCGTTCAAAACTCCCGATTTTTTGTAACCTTCCGTATTGTATAATTATGACCAAACGGAGCAAAATCTCAACGATTTTCTTAGACGGAAGACCTTTTTTTTTTTTTGCTCTCCAAGCAACTGAATGGGGAAAATTTTAATTAGTAATCATCATTCCTAAGCAAAAAGAACATCTCCCGATTTTTCCACAAGTATTGTCATACATCTCCCGGATTTTTGATTAGACACCTCCCGAAAGTCGAAATTTTGATCTGGCAACCCTGCTCCAGACTATAAGCTCAGCGCGGGTGCATCGTATACAGTAGTCACTTCTACTGGTTGGTCGATGGTGTCTTGCTTTGTTACACACTTTGTTACCACTTTTATAGCCGGCACTAGTCTTCAACCACTATTAGCGGGGGTAGTTTTCGATTTTGGTGGTAGGCGGCTCACTGATAATGAAGTTTCTTTGCCAATCTAATCTAGACCTTATCCCGTAGGCCACAAGGGTCACATGGCGTTCGTGCACCGCATCAACAACGAGGGCGAGGGGGACCCCTTCTACGAGACCATAGGGCTGGTCACCCTGGAGGACGTCATCGAGGAGATGATACAAGCGGAGATTGTGGATGAGACCGATGTGTTCAGTAAGTATTGACATATAAGTTTTATAGGGTTTGTACTATATGGGTTTGCGCTTGACTGCAATAGGCTATTATGGCTAAATGGCTTCCGTCTTTTAGCTTATTCAAAAATAAAAGACACGTATTTTTTTATTTGTAAATTAGACCAAAAATTACTGAGTTATAGCCCGTTGAAATTACGCGTGACGTCACTCGGTGAGGCATTTTTATGAGAGCGAGTGACGTCACAGACCCCCACTCCTAACTTTTGATGCCTTGTATCTTTGCTTTTGTTTATTTGAATGTAAAAAAGAAAAATACGTGTCTTTTATTTTTGAATAAGCTAAAAGACGGACTAATTACAATTTTTAGCCATAATAGCCTATTCACCGAATGGTAAGCGATATCACATTCTACGACGGAGCGCGACAGGAGATAGGATTTAAGACGGGACTTAAAAGCAGGAAGTGATGGGAAATTTCTGATGGACAGGGGAAGGGAATTCCGCAGACTAGTTAGTTGGTTAGTTTATATCAAATTGTTTTCGTCCCACCAGTGGACAATCGCACGAAGCGTCGCCGCAACCGGCCCGCAAACAAGCTGCAGGACTTCGCCGCGTTCGCGGAGCGTCACGAGAACCAGCGCACGCACATATCGCCGCAGCTCACGCTAGCCACCTTCCAGTTCTTGAGCACCAGTGAGTAGATAGGCTCATACAGATACACGTGTGTGTCCACGTAGACCCACAGAGACACACACAGACACATATAGACTCACACAAACACATATAGACCCACACAGGCTCACATAGACACAAACAGACACAGAGACTCACACAGACACCTAGACCTACACAGACACATAAAGACCCACACATACCGATATAGATTTACACATACCCATACATAGCTACAGAAACCCACACAGAGACACATATAGACCCACACAGACACACATAGACACATGCAGACACATATAGACCCATACATGCCCATACAGACCCACACATACATTCAGGGTGAGGGCGACAGGCGCAATGGGCTCTATTGTGCCTGTCGACCTAACTTTTGGACCTCACGACCGCTTACCATCAGGTGGAGTGAGGTCATCCTGGCTCCGGCCCGGCTCTTCTTATAAAAAAAAAACATACCCACACATACCCATACAAAGCCACAGAAACCCACACTGACCAACAGAAACCTACACTGAGACAACGCAGACACATAGAGACCCATACAGACACATATAGACCCACGCAGAGCCACAGAAACACACACAGAGCCACAAAAACCTACACAGACAGAGACCCACAAAGACCCAACACACACAATTCCTCACTGATTATTTTCATCACATATTAAATTTCGTTTCAGACCCACAAAGACCCAACACACACAATTCCTCACTGATTATTTTCATCGTATATTAAATTTCGTTTCAGACCCACAAAGACCCAACACACACAATTCCTCACTGATTATTTTCATCGTATATTAAATTTCGTTTCAGACCCACAAAGACCCAACACACACAATTCCTCACTGATTATTTTCATCACATATTAAATTTCGTTTCAGACCCACAAAGACCCAACACACACAATTCCTCACTGATTATTTTCATCGTATATTAAATTTCGTTTCAGACCCACAAAGACCCAACACACACAATTCCTCACTGATTATTTTCATCGTATATTAAATTTCGTTTCAGACCCACAAAGACCCAACACACACAATTCCTCACTGATTATTTTCATCACATATTAAATTTCGTTTCAGACCCACAAAGACCCAACACACACAATTCCTCACTGATTATTTTCATCGTATATTAAATTTCGTTTCCCAGGCGTGGACGCGTTCCGTCCGGACACCGTATCCGAGACCGTGCTCCGGCGGCTGCTGAGACAGGACGTGATCCACCACATCAAGCTGAAGGGAAAGACGAAGAAGGACCCCAGCACATACGTGTTCCAGCAGGGGAAGCCGGTGAGTTGAAGCTATACAAGCGTTAGTTCATCATCAGACTATACACAGACACGCGCCGACCCAAAGACACACACAAACCCACATAGACTAACAGAGACACACATAAACTCACATAGACCCATAAAGACCCACAAAAAAACCATACAGACCATACATACACAGAGACACACAGAGACCCACATAGATCCACAAATACCCACACAGACTCACTGAGACACTCATAAACTGACAAGCAATCACAAATACTCATACAGACACACCCAAACCGAGAGAGACTCACACATAGATAGAGAGACCCACACATACACATACCCACACAGATACCCAGACCCACATGAGACACAAACAGGCCCACACAGACACACCCAGATCCACAGAGACCCACACACAGAGAGAGAGACCCACACAGGACGTGATCCACCACATCAAGCTGAAGGGTAAGACGAAGAAGGACCCCAGCACATACGTGTTCCAGCAGGGGAAGCCGGTGATTTTTTTTTTTTTTTTTTCTAAATGACTACGATGATGGCCAGGGCGGCCTTGTCATCATCACCGGACTGTTGGGGGGGAAGCCGGTGAGTGGCGGCTATACAAGACACACATATGACACCCCCCGCCCCCGCCCCTCGTGTCGCGCCGCAAGCGCAGGCACGCAGCCCTGTCTAGCCACTATTGTTTGTACCTATTGGTTTTTTTTTTTATGCAAGAGGCGGCAGACGAGCAAATGTGATGCCTGATGGTAAGCAGTCGACACCGCCCATGGACACCCGCAACTCAAATCGAGTTCTGGGGTCGCTGCCGGCCTTTTAAATAAGAGTACGCTCGTTTCTTGAAGGCTCCCAAGTCGTAGCTGTTCGGAAATACTGAAGCAGAGAGTTGGTTCCACGAAACCGATGCGCGAGGCAAGAAGTTCCTCATAAAGCGTACAGTGGAGGATCGCCAACCATCGAGATGATGAGGATGGAATTGCAATCGGTTACGTGTGGTGCGGTGAAGAAACTCAGCTGCAGGCAGTAAACCAAACAATTCTTCAGAACATTCCCCGTGATAGATGCGGTAGAGAACGCACATGGATGCGACGTCTCTTCGCAATGCCAGTGAGTCGAGTCGACTAGACAGGGTCAAGTCATCAACAATACGAACAGCTCTTCGCTGGATTCGGTCAAATGGAAGGAGTTGATACTGTCAATAATATCTAAGAGAGGTAGGGCATAGCGAATCTTCGCTCGAAATGAGCCGCCCGTCCGGGGAAGGACCTCCACCCTATAGAATACCGCAGTCAAATGACCTCTGGGTCGTGTTTCTGCCGGTGAGTAGGGTTTCCGGAGCTCGTGGGGGGTTAGGGTTGGGCCGGCATGGCGGTGGCAACCTACAGGTAACTGATCAGTTACAAGCCCGTTGTCACAGCGACTTGGGCTTCTCTTTCGCTTTCCATCAGGCGTAGGGAAGCCATTATGTCGAGTCACTATAAAAAAAAAAAAATGTATTTTGATTGATGTAGGTCTTGCATTTTGTTTCTATTTTATATTGTGTACTGATGGATTTATAGGTACTTTAATATCTGTGCTTGTGTTGTATTACTGAAGTAATCATATCAATGTAGGTAAACTCATGTCCTGTGCTTAGGGTCCCCAAGATACAGGGTTTCCTAGTTTGGGGCCCATTGCTAAAATCTTAATTTTATTATGTAAATGTGTCTTTTGGCAATAAAGTATTATTATATCCACATAGACTCAAGACACACATAAAACTCACATGGACCCATAAAGACCCACACAACATAGGCATATATATGTCGCCCGAAAATTTTAGCCGGCCGCCAGTTTTAGTTAATTGACCTGTATATAACGGAGTGACCTCCCCCCCAGGTGGACTACTTCGTGCTGATCCTGGAGGGGCGCGTGGAGGTGACGGTGGGCCGCGAGAACCTGGTGTTCGAGGCCGGGCCCTTCACCTACTTCGGCGTGCAGGCGCTCACGCAGAACATCGGCGTCGGTGAGTGACGTCACACGGCTATGTACACAGACAGACACGCAGACAGCAGCCTACTGCGGCGTGCAGGCGCTCACGCAGAACATCGGCGTCGGTGAGTGACGTCACACGGCTATGTACACAGACAGACACGCAGACAGCAGCCTACTGCGGCGTGCAGGCGCTCACGCAGAACATCGGCGTCGGTGAGTGACGTCACACGGCTATGTACACAGACAGACACACAGACAGCAGCCTACTGCGGCGTGCAGGCGCTCACGCAGAACATCGGCGTCGGTGAGTGACGTCACACGGCTATGTACACAGACAGACACACAGACAGCAGCCTACTGCGGCGTGCAGGCGCTCACGCAGAACAGCGGCGTCGGTGAGTGACGTCACACGGCTATGTACACAGACAGACACACAGACAGCAGCCTACTGCGGCGTGCAGGCGCTCACGCAGAACATCGGCGTCGGTGAGTGACGTCACACGGCTATGTACACAGACAGACACACAGACAGCAGCCTACTGCGGCGTGCAGGCGCTCACGCAGAACATCGGCGTCGGTGAGTGACGTCACACGGCTATGTACACAGACAGACACACAGACAGCAGCCTACTGCGGCGTGCAGGCGCTCACGCAGAACAGCGGCGTCGGTGAGTGACGTCACACGGCTATGTACACAGACAGACACACAGACAGCAGCCTACTGCGGCGTGCAGGCGCTCGCGCAGGACATCGGCGTCGGTGAGTGACGTCACACGGCTATGTACACAGACAGACACACAGACAGCAGCCTACTGCGGCGTGCAGGCGCTCACGCAGAACATCGGCGTCGGTGAGTGACGTCATGATACTATATAGAGAGAGAGAGAGAGAAGCCTAGATATGACGTCATACGGCCATGTAAACAGACGAGTGTCAGTTGACGCCATTATAGAACGAGACAAGCCTGCTACTTACATAACCCCCCCTTGGTGGGTGGCACTAGGTGACCCACCTCCCATGTTGTGACGTCATACGGCTATGTACAGACAGCAGCCTACTGCGGCGTGCAGGCGCTCGCGCAGAACAGCGGCGTCGGTGAGTGACACTGCCACGCTATGACGTCATACTACTATGTACACAGACAGACACACAGACAGCAGCCTACTGCGGCGTGCAGGCGCTCGCGCAGAACAGCGGCGTCGGTGAGTGACACTGCCACGCTATGACGTCATACTACTATGTACACAGACAGACACACAGACAGCAGCCTACTGCGGCGTGCAGGCGCTCGCGCAGAACAGCGGCGTCGGTGAGTGACACTGCCACGCTATGACGTCATACTACTATGTACACAGACAGACACACAGACAGCAGCCTACTGCGGCGTGCAGGCGCTCGCGCAGAACAGCGGCGTCGGTGAGTGACACTGCCACGCTATGACGTCATACCGTAAACAGACGAGTGTCAATTGACCTATATACGTTAAATAATACATTTCAACTGCCGTTCATTATTTTCCGGAAGTTAATCAACTACCTAGGCAATTGATCAACTTACGATTCTTGCTAGTTTCCGGTGACAGTTACATAACCATAGTACAAGCTGTGTGGCCCAGGGTGGCATATCTTGGGTATACATAAGTACTGCGGCTAATAATATCATCATCATCATCAGCCTATTACAGTCCACTGCTGGACATAGGCCTCTCCAGTTGTTACTTAAGACAAACGTCTGGAGGATATACCCATAATCGCCACGCTGGGCAGGCGGGTTGGGTATCGCAGCGCGTAGCTTCTCGCTCCGGTGACGCTGCTGCCCGTCATCGGTCTGTGGTATTTAGCTACACCTTCAATCGTGATGGTTATACCGCCACCAGTCGGTTGTCAGCGCCTCCTTTTTTAACCGACTTCGAAAAAAGGAGGAGGTTCTCAATTCGTCTGTATGTGTAATATTTTTTTTTATGTATGTTCACCGATATTTCCGTCAATAATGGATGGATTTCAACATTTTTTTACTGTAGGATGCACAACGCGAGGGTGTCTTGAAGCGATATAGTAGGTCACCCCCTAACATCCCGGCTGTAATCCCATGAACATCTCTTTAACATCACGTTATTCTTCCAGCTGAGTCCCCCACACCGTCTGCGATGGGTTCCCTTCAGAACATCAACGTAGACGCCATGTTGAAGCATACCTTCATCCCTGACTACTCCGTGCGGGCTATCACTGAACTTTTCTACCTCACTGTCAAAAGGTAAGCCTTTATTCGGAAATGAAAAATATCTTTATTCAAGTAGGCTCATGACGAGCACTTATGAATCGTCAAATAATGCAAGTACAAACAATGAATCTACCACCGGATTCGGAAGGTCGTTTTCTACCGAGAAGAACCGGCAAGAAACTCGATAGTTACTCTTTTTCATCGCCAAAATTCTTACAATTTTTGTATTACAACGTTTATAAATAAGGAAATTTAAACTTATACAATGCAAAGCTGTAAATTGAGTTTATACAATTCAATAGGAGTGTTGACTAAGAATCTGCAATCCAAGGAATGTTGTCGTTCAAAAAGTCTTTTACTTTATAGTAAGCCCCTTTCATTAGTAATGATTTTAGATATGATTTAAATTTATGAGTGGGCAGTTCAACAACATGTTCTGGTAGCTTATTGAATAATTTAATACCTAATCCAACGAAGGACTTCCCAGTTTTATGAAGCCTCAGACGTGGAACGGCAAGCTTGTGCTTATTTCTGGTGGTACTTATTCGTCACTAACAAGTATGGCCTGCCTGTTGTCTTTCCCCGGCTTTAGTTTCGCGTGCTGTATTAGTTATTAATTTATATTCTCTTTTCGTCAATAATGTTATGCAAGATGTGATCACCTTAAATAATAAGAACGGCTAGTTATTTAATATATACTGATATACTGATGTAATTTTCATGTACCTACTGATGTATCTTATGTTGGTGTTCTAATAAATCTACACATATAATAAAAATGTAACGAATCGCTGTCTGTACATGGAAGATATATGTGAAAAAATATTATGGGAGGCCTTTATTAATGCAATAGTACCCAAAACAATGATTTTTGGAATTTTTGTCTGTTTGTCTGTATGTTTGTGCACGCTAATCTCAGAAACCGCGTATCCGATTAAGATGCGGTTTTCACTAATATATTCCTGGATGCATTGAACATTTAGTGTTTGTTTCATGTTAATCGGTCTATAAATAAAAAAGTTACGCCGATTTAACTAATCACGTCGAGCCTGCTGTACGTTTGCGCGGGTATATAAAGCGCGCCGCTGCCAGCTGCCAGGCACTGGGGGTCATTAAAATCACTACCAAAGAAACTATTCCACGCGGACGAAGTCGCTGGCACAGCTAGTAAATAAATAAATTTACAATAGGGATGTTTTGGGGATCAAAATAATTACATTATATTTAGTCCGTATTTTAGATCATAAAAATATATTGGACACGTATTTTTCCTTTTTTCATTCACATAAAAATTAGCAAAGATACTAGGCATCAAAAGTTAGGAGTGGGAGTCTTTGACGTCACTCGCTCCCGTGAAAATGCCTCACCGAGTGACGTCACGCGTAATTTCAACGGGCTTTAACTTTGTAATTTTTAGTCTAATTTACAAATAAAAAAATACGTGTCGTTTTATTTTTGAATAAGCTAGAAGACTAATTACAATTTTTAGCCATAATAGTATATTCAAATTAAGTTTACACATTCAAATTCCACATTCATATTTTAAATTCTAATTACCTACATTATATTATAACTGGCTCGGTGGCTCAATTGGTAGTGACCCCTGCCTACTGAACCAAGGGTCGTGGGTTCGATTCCCGCCCGGGACAAACATTCGTGTGATGAACACTTGTGTTTGTTTCGTGTCTGGGTGTTTATATTTGTATTTAAGTATTTATTATTTGTGGTACCTTCGTTGTTCTGATACCCATAACACAAGTGCTTAAGCTACTTACTTTGGGATCGGAGCAATGTATGTGATGTTGTCTGATATTTATTTATTTATTTATAATTAAAAATCTCTCCTCTCCCTAGATCTCTTTACCTGGCCGCGAAACGAGCTACGCTAATGGAAAAAGGTGCATTATCCAAGGGCGCTACCAACGAGCAGTTTGACACCGAAGTGGATAAGGTAAGTTGCAGAATGTACAGATTCTAAGAGAGGTAGGGCATAGCGAATCTTCGCTCGAATTGAGCCGCCCGTCCGGGAAGGACCTCCATTGGGCATATTGGGCCTAGGATAGTACCCTGAAGGATCACCCTTGGGACCAATAGCTACAAATAATCAATAAATAAGCACGTCATTCAATGAACGCGCTAGTCATTCAATTGAACAGCAGATTCAACCAGATGACTGCGACAGTTATACCGCCACCAGTCGGTTGCCAGCGCCTCGTTTGTTATTCGGCAGGATGCACCACGGGCATGTGAGGTTGGCTTGGAGCGAAAAGATGATAGGTCGCTCCCTTACATCCCTATATAAGTAGATATAACAATATTTTTATATCTGCTTAAAACAATTTCTTTTTGTGTACCATCTCATATTACTACCCTCATCCCCCCTTAACCTATTCCCCTCCACCGCAGCACCTATGCAACGCGTCAAGCGCGAACATACCAATAGCTATGATATCCAAGAAGCTTCTAGGCAAGTCCACCAGCACAGTGTCCACTGGTGGGACCAACGCTGACGTTCTGGGATCCACTTCCACTGTCAACAAGGTTACAATTTTTTTTTAAGAGAGGTAGGTCATAGCGAATCTTCGCTCGAATTGAGCCGCCCGTCCGGGGAAGGACCTCCACCCTATAGAATACCGCAGTCAAATGACCTCTGGGTCGTGTTTCTGCCGGTGAGTAGGGTTTCCGGAGCTCGTGGGGGGTTAGGGTTGGGCCGGCATGGCGACTTGGGCTTCTCTTTCGCTTTCCATCAGGCGAAGGGAAGCTATTATGTCGAGCCACTGTAAAAAAAAAAAATTACGGCTTATTTTTGAACCGGCTTTTGATGTATGAGCGCGCTCCATCAAACTGTGATATTACCTCAGGTGAATTGCAGTCAAGCGCAAACCCATAAATTGCATTAAAAAAAATCCACTAATCCCCTTTCATAATCCCCGTCAATGGGGATAAGTGAACTTTTTTAATTTATCTCTTTTATCGCAAAGGAGCAATAACAGGGATTTATGAACTAAAAGTATTTATTTCAATTGTAAGTTAAATTACATTAAAAATAAAATTGAGACTATAATGGGGATTCGTTAAAATCCGTCCAGTAGTTTTTGTTTCTATAACGAACATACATACAGACAGACAGGTATTTTACTGATTGCATTTTTGGCATCAGTATCGATCACTAATCACCCCCTGAGTGTTATTTTGAAAAAATATTTCATGTACAGAATTGACCTCTACAGATTTATTATAAGTGTAGAAGATTACCTAATATTTGTCTAGGAAATGAGCATAGCACAACCTATAGGCTTGTTATTATAAAGCTTTAACTCCCCATTCCCTTATAGCCGTCCCCCCGTCTGAACATAATAGAATTAATGCAAATACAACAAAACTACACGTCATCAGACCGTCTGGACGACACTACATACTCGTACGACAGAAGCCTGACTAACCCGAGCCGGTCAACGGACCGCACCAGTAACGCAGCCAACGCCAAATGTTTGCCAAACTTTACCACCAAGTCCGCTTGCGAAACTAAAAGGGACGGCAAATGTTTGGCCCAATCGTGGTCGAGCCCTAGGGAGTTCTACGAGAAGGAATTGTACTTCGAGAACAGGATGAGCGATAATATAGCTATTGAATTGAGGCAGTTGAATCCGAATGCGGAAGTGGTTGAGTTGGATTATACGCACGATTCGGAAGTGAAGCAATTGAACTTTTCGAATGATGCAGAAGGGAAGCAATTGAATTTTTCCAACGATGCAGAAGTGAATCAATTGAATTACACGCGTGATTTTGAAGCGAAACAATTGAATTACACACATGATTTTGAAGCTAAACAATTGAATTTTTCGAACGATGCAGAAGCGATACAATTGAATTACACGCGTGATTTTGAAGCGAAACAATTGAATTATACCCACGATACAGAAATGAAACACATGAACTTTTCGAACCATACAGACGCGAGACAATTGAATTACACGCATGGTTCTGAAGCGAAACAATTGAATTACGCTCACGATACAGAAGTGAAGCAATTGAATTATTCGCGCGATACAAACGTGAAACAGTTGCGTCGTTCACGCGATACGGAAGTGATACAAATGAGAAAGATGGACAGAAGCGATGATGTATGTGATGAATGCGTTAGAAATAACTATTGGATGACGAAAAGCGTTTTGAACAAGAGTGCGGATGATATGAAAATTAATGGTTAGATTTACCTTTTTATTAGTTTTGTTTTATGACCAATGCAACTTAAATTTTCTCTGATATATTTGTATGTCACCGTAAAATTCTAAATACCGTTAGATTATAATCCATCCTACGAGATTGTAATCTGTCGAAATATTGTGAACTGTAACATAATTCTTACATTTTAACTATCATTAACTATTATTTTTCTGTAGATTTTGGTCGAACAAAGCGGAACTGTTGATAATTTAACGCGTGACAGATTTTAATTTAAGAATTTCAAATCGATCGATTACAGTCTGTGACCGAATAATAGTTAAAATGTAAGCATTATTTTACAGTTCGCAATATTTCGACAGTTTACAATCTCGCGTGCTAGATTGTAATGTAACGGTATTTACAATTCTACGGTGACATATAGATATAGTTCTGACAATTTTTTTTTATTATATTACTAGCTGTGTTCGCGACTTTGTCCGCGTGGAATAGTTATTTTTTCCCCGTTTTTTTTTTACATTTTCCATTAATTCTTCGCTCCTAATAGTTGCAGAGTGATGTTATACAGCCTTCCTCGATAAATGATCTATTCAACACAAAAATAATTTTTCAATTCGGACCAGTAGTTCCTGAGATTAGCGCGTTCAAACAAACAAACAAACTCTTCAGCTTTATAATATTATTATATATTATATATATATATATTATATTATATATAGTTAAGATATAAAACATATATAAATCCCATAGATATAGATTATGGATGCAAGAAGAAAAAGACCACTTTTCATACAGACTCGTCTCTACTGACTTTCCATAATCTGACTCCTAATGAAGATATTGAAGGAGACCAGGATAGCGCTAGAGGTTAGTCCAATCCTATATGTTGGAAAGAGATGCATTTTTGATAGAAAGAGGCAACAAGATACACATCAACGTCTGCCTATCTCAGTCCACTGCTGGACATTTTAAGAGAGGTAGGGCGAATCTTCGCTCGAATTGGGGGAAGGGGCCCTACTACAGAAAACGAAAACGATCGTTCGTTGAACGGATCGCGTATTTTTGCCCCAGAAATCCCTCTCATTTGTCCTTCCCGTGTTCGAATATACGAACTAAAATTCGTCAACGTCAATTTTCAACAATTTTATTAATTTATTAGAACACGGGGGGGACAAATGAGAGGGATTTATGGGGCAAAAATACGCGATCCGTTCAACGAACGATCGTTTTCGTTTTCTGTAGTAGGGCCCAAGGACCTCCACCCTATAGAATACCGCAGCCAAATGACCTCCGGGTCGTGTTTCTGCCGGTGAGTAGGCTTTCCGGAGCTCGCGGGGGCTAAGGGTTGGGCCGGCATGGCAGTGGCAACTGACAAGTAACTGACCAGTTACTTGCCAGTAAAAGGTAAAAGACGGACTAATTACAATTTTTAGCCATAATTAGCCTATTAAGATAAATTATATTTTAAATAAATTTTATATATTTAGATAGATATTAGATAATTTCACGTTTTCATACCCAAATCAAACTTCTAGCCTGTTCCGAACACGCCCGGTGTTCCGTCGACTTTGATCGTTTAGAGTGCGACAGACAATCCGACTTGGCCGCTAAGTGCGAAAGGGACGGCGATAGTCGAGCGGAGATAGACCGCCTGGTACTGATGCAGCTGTCCAGGATCATCAGGATATTGGAGAAGAAGGATCCGACTTGAGGTTATGAGAGTAGAAGTTATTCTGTTGAGAATAGGGTTGGACTAAGTTTGATTTCCATTGCATTGCCCTGCCTGGGCCAATGAGCGCTCCGTCCTCGTCACTGTCGCACAGGACCTCGATCTGCCGCAACTCTCGCGGCAGATGACGGCGTCGAAGGAGGTCTGGCGAGCGATGCTCGCATTCTGCGAGACAGTGATCTCGCAGAAGGAGGCGGCGGAAAGAGAGCGTGAGGCCGCGGTAGACGCGCCCGCTCTACGCCGCCCCCGGCCCGGGCGTCGCCGGAGGGCATACAACGCATCGTATGCCCTCTGAGCCTCTCCTTCGTGCCCCGAGTGGTGAGTGCGGAGGCGCGATCCACTCATAGGGGCGTAACGGTGTGGTGGGTGCAACCACACCGTTGCACGAGGTCCGCCTGGGGAGCACCCTATTGCTCCCCGGAAGCCGGGGGTAGGGGTATTTGCCCTCCCCGGACCAGGAGTGCCGGCCGCTTATCATCTGCGGCTGGCCAGGGCAGGCAGGGATGTGGCCGTATGCTTCGGCGCTACCCGTGTCCCTGCAACTTGCTGCCCACTGGCGACACAGGGGGGTTTAGTGGGTATGCCTCCCTTTTGGGAGGTTTGAGTCCCACACACCATGCCGCCTCCCCCGGAGATGGCATGACGGTGCTTAATGTATTCCCCTCTAAAAAAAAAGTTTGATTTCCCATCGCGAACCACTCAACAATGGGGCGTGTCGACAGACCGGCCTTGTCATCATCACAGGACTGTTGGGGGAGCGGAAGGATCTCACCCCTAATCAGAAAGAACCGTTGAAATCGCTTTCATTTGACAATGCTCAGGGCTACAGGTCTACAGTATGACATACCATCCATACAAGAAAACTTTTTTTTATATATTTATTCAGGATGTAAGGGAGCGACCCATCATCTTTTCGCACAAAGCCAACCTCACCTGCCCGTGGTGCTTCCTGCCGAACAACAAACGAGGCGCTGGCAACCGACTGGTGGCGGTATAACCATCACGATTGAAGGCGTAGCTAAAACCACAGACCGATGACGGGCAGCAGCGTCACCGGAGCGAGAAGCTACGCCCTGCGATCGTCAACCCGCCTGCCCAGCGTGGCGATTATGGGTATATCCTCCAGATGTTTGCCCTAAGTGGCGAACAACTGGAGAGGCCTATGTCCAGCAGTGGACTGCAATAGGCTGATGATGATGATGATGCATTTATTAAAATATTTTATCGCCCAGACACAAATTATAGATGCGCGGTGCTTCCTATCACCATATCCTGCCTTTCCTATACCTATTTTGAATTTCAATAATTGAAATTTTCCATTTCAGTTGTAATTAGTATAATTATTATACTAATTAAAATTGTTTTAATAGGGATGTTTTGGAGGTCAAAATAATTACATTATATTTAGTCCGTATTTTAAATCATAAAAATGTATTGGACACGTATTTTTCCTTTTTTCATTTAAATAAAAAATAGCAAAGATATAAGGCATCAAAAGTTAGGAGAGCTCCGTCCCGTAAAAATATCTCACCGAGTGACGTCACGTGTAATTTTAACGGGCTATAACTTTGTAAGTTTTAGTCTAATCTACAAATAAAAAATACGTGTCTTTTATTATTGAATAAACTAAAAGACGGACTAATTATATTTTTTACAAAATCTATTGTAGTGAAACGGATACGTTCAAAATTTATAATTATCTACATTTTTTTTAAAAATAAGTTTTTCTTTTTATAATATTTCCACGCTTGTCTATGGTTTGACGGCCATCTTTGTTCGCAGTTGCTGCAGTCAGTTGACGAGGACATCAGCATCACAGGAGAGCACAAAACTCCCTCCAGACAGGTCAGTAGTGGAGTCAGAAGCGAAATGTCATTTTACTTTAAGAGAGGTAGGGCATACTTTAAGAGAGGTAGGGCATAGCGAATCTTCGCTCGAATTGAGCCGCCCGTCCGGGGAAGGACCTCCACCCTATAGAATACCGCAGCCAAATGACCTCCGGGTCGTGTTTCTGCCGGTGAGTAGGGTTTCCGGAGCTCGTGGGGGGTTAGTTGGGCCTGCATGGCGGTGGCAACTGACAGGTAACTGACCTTACTTGCCAGTTGTCTTCTCTTTCGCTTTCCATCAGGCGTAGGGAAGCCATTATGTCGAGCTACTATAAAAAAATATATATGTTTATGTCAAAGAAAGAATATCCATTTATCCCCCTTCTCAGGTGTCCCCCAACCCGATGCCGGTATCAGCGTCCCCGCTCACCAGGGCTTCGTTCACGTCCCGCACCTCCCCGGAGCACCCTCGCAACGGGGATTGCGCCCGCGGCGACGAGCAGGAGAGACTGCTCAAGCACAACGAATAATATTATAAATGGGAAAGTGTGTCTGTCTGTCTGTATGTTTGTCCTTCTTTCACGGCAAAACGGAGCGATGAATTGACGTGATTTTTTTAAGTGGAGATAGTTGAAGGGATGGAGAGTAACATAGGCTACTTTTTGCACCTTTCTAACCCCCCCACTACCCTAAAATGGGGGACAACGCGGGCGAAGCCGCGGGCACAGCTAGTTGATCATATAATTACTTGCTGGAGTGTACTGTCTTACAGATCTTTGTAGGGGGTAACTTCATATAGATATTTGCAACAGAGTAGCATCATACATAACTTCATAACATTGGTATTATATACCTACTAATAAGAATACTTTATCTTAATCTGAAAGTATTTATTTACTCAATCCAATTACAAACACTCATTCAACCAGAGAGAGAAAAAGTAATAATCATCGGCGGGAACTCGATGACAGCTGTCAGTGTCACCGTTACGTCAAACTTCAACTGTCAACGTTAGTGCGGTGACTCTTGAGCGTGGCGAATAGTGCTGTGCAGCTGCGGTTGATTATTCTCCTCTAACACTACCTACATATTATATTTGTAGCATACTTAAAGGTATAGTCACCTATATTTGTTGTGTGTGAGAGTAATTTCATACAGATATTTGCGGGAGTGTAACGTCATTTAAATATTCGCAAAAACGTCTCATCATACATATATTTGCAGCATCATATAAATATTTTCAGAAGAGTAAAATCAATCAGGAATATTCGCAGGTGAATAAAGTCATACATATATTTACAGCAGAGGAACATCTTACGAGTGTTAAAGGAGAATATGATTTATAAATTTTAATGGAAATAATGTTATATAAACAGTACTATCACACAATATGTGAAAAGGATAATGCATGTTAATTTATATGCTATTTTACACGTACATATGCATGTGTATTTTTTATTATATTTTTTTAACACAAGGGATCATGGTAACTTTTTATGCTAATTCTTTTAAGGATTTTAACCTAAAACGCACGAAAATTACTGAACTGGGCAATTTGATACGCGATCATGACTATTATGAAGATACGGATACGGAGCCAATCGGAGGCGTCCACACCTTGATACGGGCTTGATACAATACGCAGATACGGATACGGTGATAGGATCGGGCAAATGATCATGTCTGGACCCGGCTCTATGTGTTGCAATGATCTACCCAACGACACTCATCCTGTTAATATTAGGGGTGAGAGCCTTCCGCTCCCCCAACAGCCATGTGATGGTGACAAGGCCGGCCTGGCCATCGTCGTAGTCATTTAGAAAAAAAAAACATCCTGTTAATACGAATATTCGCCGTAGCCCGCTAATGTAGCCTGAGCATAGTAACTTCAAAAGGTATTTTTTTTATTTTTGAAATTTGAGCATAATGTGTAATTTTTATATTAAATTCATATGTGTCATTTTTATAATTTAGAAATGGGGAAAGAATCTTTCATTTGACATTTCTCAATGGCTATGACAGAACATGACATAACGTCATTCTAATATGTCAAACAAATTAATCAATTGTTTTAAACCCACACACGGTAGCTTTGAATTACATTCACAGTCGGAATTTCTGTGAAATAAACTAAATACCTATTCTAATATTATAGGTTGTTTTAGCATAGATATTCATTGCATACTTTAAACTTAATAATTTTCAACACAAGTGCAAAGACATACTAAATTATACTTGTATACAGGGTGATTTGAAAATAAAATCTGTAATAATGGTGCATATTTAACACATTTATCTACATAAAATTTTCAAAAACACATTTTTATTTGGGTTGACTTGTACAAAGCAAAAAGACGTTGTAAGTCTTCCTTGTAAGCGATTTTCTTTTACAAAACACCCTGTATTTCTTATTAATAAAAATAAAATTAAAATAAGAAACATATACAAGGAATTAGATGTAATAATGCACTGTTTATTAGACTAGTGTTGTGGGTAGGTCGATATTTTTATCGATATAAAGTATTTTATCGATGAATCGACAACACTAATTAATATATTATAGAAAGCACTTAATGTTAATTGGATGTAGCTAAAATAAATGTATAAGCTTTAATATTTAAAAAAGTACAGTCTTGCCAAAAAAATCTCCGACTATTTTAGTTCATTTATTTTTAAGTTTCCAGGTAAAGTACTTAATTTTTGAAGGACTAGTCTTTGAAACTCTTTATAAGTAGCAGTATTATATTATTACATTAAGAAAAACCTAAAAAACAATATTTTTTACATAGCTATCCAAATAATATATACTATATTTCATTAATATGAAAAAAAAATCATTAATATTTAATTCTTCATGTCACAAAATCAAAAGAATAATCAGATTTTTTCTCTATCCTTCTAACTAAAATGTCAGGTATTTTGTAAAAGTCCTATTTCCGATTTTTAAAAGATTAACTGCAACGCTGTATTGTAATACAATAGTTACAATAAATGTATATCAATTTACTTGACAGGTCACATCCCTATTGAGATTCATGAAAATCAAAGAAGAGATACATAGAAAATTTAAAAAAAAATAACCGTATAAAAATTATCAGGGCTTTCTAACTAACCTATATTCTTTTTACTACTTTATTAAAGACAAAAAAGGTTTTATTTAAAAAAAAAACCGCGTTATTCTTAAATATTTCACTTGGTATGCGAATGTTGCGTAAAAATGGTTAAAACAGGCATTACTAAAAGTGTCTAGTTTTTTTAGCGAAAAATTATGGTCAAAATTCATGTAGGCATTAATCGTAAGATTAGAATTAAACAAAAATGAATGGTGCAAAATAACGTATTAAACACGACCAATGTTGAATACTATTGTTTATTTTCTAACAAATAAATATTGATTTTTAGTGTTTTAAAATTAATAAAACCGTTTTCATTGAGCGTTAGTAATTAGGATTAGCGTTTGTATTTTTAAAATCTTTGTTTATTACTCATTCTATGCTATAATTAATATTAAAAGAATTTTAAATGCTAGTATTTTCCCGTAATATCTTTGCTGACTACCCTATTTAATGCGACAACGTCTTTCAAAAAGAAGAAAGAGCCATTGTGTAGCCAGAGCTATCCTACAGGCTGGCATGGCGGTGGCAACTGACAAGTGATTGATTGGGAACTTGCCCGTTGCCACAGCGACTTGGGCTTCTCTTTCGCTTTCCATCAGGCGAAGAGAAGCCACTATACTGCACTACTAAAAATACATTAATAAGAATATAGAATTTCCTCCTTTTTAAAGTTTGTCAAATACTTTACATTTAGTACTGTTTTATATTTCAAAAATTATCTGACGCTTCAAAGTACACTACTAAAAACTTTAAGTATTCCTATTGATTCCTAACACTGTATTATTTACATAAAAATACGTACCTTGAATTTGCTTTACGAGTATGTACAAAAAATATATTGTGTTCAAAGAGGTAATAAATGTTTATTATTATACCTTCAGTAGATCTTATTATTATAGTTCCTGTACTATATCTTATCGAGTATTATCAAGATTTTGATGAACATAAAAATAATAATAATAATTTTTGTTATTTCTCAAAATGTCAAGTGTATCGTCCTAAATTATTATTTTCGTTTTATTTATTTGTAATAATATTCTTAGTATACGTTCAATGATTGTAGATTTATCAATCGGCCTATGAGTAGCTATTATAATTATTATTATAATATAAACATAATGTTATATCTGTCGATTATTTTAAGTGATCTATGATAAAGTCAAATTTTAAAGTCGGACATTGCAATTTTAGAAAATGGCGTCCACATTTAAATTCTACAAAAATGTATAACTGCACTTTTAACTATAAAATAAATCAATGTGTAATAATAATAATATTACAAAGACAATAAGAATAAGTTTAAACTTAATTCATGTCTTATTATTCGATACTTCACAAGTGATTTGAGATAAGTGAGTTCAATTAACGTTATTTTAGATTAACTAAGTATAATTTAATTCATATGGTTGGGTTTATTATGTTGTGAGTCCACCTCGCTGGAACGGTCTACAGTCCAAAACTTTTCGGGCCCCACGACCATCTGTTGGCTTTACTATGTGGCCTGTCCACTGCCACTTTAGTGCTAATCCGCATTATAATCAATGAATAATAATAATTAGGGATCAGAAAATTATCGAAATCACTTGTGAAAATGTATCACTAATTAATTTTTGTCTGTCTATTTAAAATCTATAAAACTGATCGTCACGTCATTCACATTATTTATAATCATTCTTATAATTTATTTTTCATGCTATTTGTTGTCCACTTTCGTGAGTTACAAATTGGAAATTAATGAAACAGTAGATCGTAGTCTTGTTTCCTGACTATCACCTGAAGGCGGCAAAGCGAAATTTCGCCCATTGGATAAATCTAGAGAGCATTTGTTACTTTCGACCCGTCGTACTTTTGTACCCGGTCTCCCCTATATTTATTTAATAACTCAATAAAAAGGGGTTAGGGTTGGGCCGGCATGGCGGTGGCAACTGACAAGTAACTGGCCAGTTACTTGCCCGTTGTCACAGCGACTTGGGCTTCTCTTTCGCTTTCCATCAGGCGTAGGGAAGCCATTATGTCGAGCCACTATAAAAAAAAAAGATGTTAATATTCCTATGTGGAACACCTTATTATCAATCGTTTTTTTCTGACGAAAGTGGACTAAATTGTCTAAGTGTGTTGTAGTCTTCAGTGTTTATTTATACAATGTGCTGTGTCTGTATTGATCAATAGTTGTAATGAAGCATTTATGTTCGTTCGTGTCGCGGTCGAAGTGTGAAATTGGGGTAAGTGCTAAGACGGGGTTTTATGGTTAGTTTATCTGTCGAACTCTTAAAACATGTGTTCCCTTCTTCTTCTATTCTTGTGTTTTTTAAAAGGCCCATGAAGCGGCACTTATGCACGCCGTCGTAATAGTGCGATCGATCCGCGTTACAGTAAGCAGGCGGGGTGCGGATCGCTTACATTTTTTTTCGACTTTGTCGTATGCTTACTATTAGGCAAGGCGTAGTAATTTTGAGGTGATTATAAAAAGAAAGTTGGAATTAGCCATTTTCCGCAACGCGAGATAGGCGTTTTTATAGTTAAAAAAATTGTCATATGCTTACTATTAGGCAAGGCGCAGTAATTTTGAGGTGATTATAAAAAAGAAGTTGGAATTAGCCATTTTCCGCAACTCGAGATAGGCGTTTTTATAGTTAAAACTGAATTCGCTCCATCGTAGGCTCTAACGTCGCTTAACATCAGACGAGTTGGGTTCAACCGCTACCCATTTACTTACATAAAAGACATTTTCTATGTGGGGGTGTTAGTTTTGTGTTTTGGGCTACACACGAAAAAATCCTGCAGGTATGTAGTCCACAAACACATTCGCATACATACTCTTAAAAAGTGGATATTTCATAAAAAGTCCAATTTCACAGTTCCACTGCGACATAATTTATTTACGTAGTTCTAGGGAATACCGTTACATGTTTTTATATACGAGTACGTAAATCAGATCTGATCGAGTAATAATTATGATATTATTGTGTAAAGAATAGATCGTTGTTCGAATGTAATAAATAAATTATTATGCGCTTCGCATACAAGAGTGTTTCATTTAATTCCATAATATTATTTATTTATTTTTAAAAAAGATTTAAATTTATCAGTTATCTAGTACCCATAGTACACGATTCGGCTTAGTTTGGGACAAGATGGCGCTGGATAGCCCAGCGTGGCATTTTTGGGTTATTTATTTATTTATTATTTTTTATTGTTTATAGCACAATAGGCGGACTTAATGTCTCAAATTCTCAAAAATTCTAAAGCTTTGAAATAAAACAAATATTTTCGTACAATATTTATTTATTCTACAAGTTACACACTTTTATGTTACATGTAAATTTATAATGCAGTAAAATACAGTAATGACTAGAGATTATTAATTTAAACTTACATCTACTTAAGTTGCTATGATATTTCTTTGTGATTTTACAAGTTTCACGAATAATAGTACTACTCAACATCATCATCATCCTAGCCTTTTTCCCGATTGTCTCAGGGTCGGCTTCCCAAACTGAGAGATTTGGCGAGGGCTAAGCTTTTACACAGAGCGACTGCCATCAGACCTCCGCAACACTTAGGGTAAGCTATACCCATTCCCAGTTTAGGCGTCAGAGTTACTCAACAATGATGTTTATTCAAAATTAAATGATGGTGATTTCTTACCTGATAAAATATACCTTCTTCTTCGAGTCAATGGTACTTCACTTCAAACGGAACCAGCCCAAAACCTGGCGACTTGGAGGCCGTTATTGGTCTTACAAAGGTCAACCATTGTGCATGTAGTGGGACACAGCCGGCAGGTGCGCAAATGTGCCATGGTCTGCAATGGTGCACCACAGTCGCATCCAGCATGCAAATTCCCGTTTAGCCCCCACTTAACCAAATTGGATAAAATATACCACATACCATAGAATACCGCAACAAAACCGGAGCTAGTGGGGGGTTAGGGTTGAGCCGGCATGGCGGTGTAGACTGACAGGTAACTGACTAGTTACTTGCCCGTTGCAACAGCGACTTGGGCTTCTCTTTCGCTTTCCATCAGGCGTAGGGAAGGCATTATGTCGAGCTACTTAAAAGAAGTTTAGTTCCTCGTTCCTGCCCCGTGCCATAAAATCATGGAATACCCTTCCAGCTCATGTGTTTCCTCTTACAATCCTGGGTTCTTTAGGCGGGGCGTGAAACGGGATCTCAGTGGGCCTTCAGGGTGAAGGCCACAGGCGCGGTGGGTTTGTCCTAATGCCTGTCGACCTAACTTTTGGACCTCACGACCGCATACCATCAGTTGGAGTAAGGTCACCCTGTAAGCTCTTTTTATAAAAAAAAAACTGTTCATTGGTAATGAACGCTGCCTCTGGAACAACGGTCGTGGGTTCGATTCCCGCACAGTACAAACATTTGTGTGCACGAACATGTATGTTTGTATTGGTCTGGGTGTTAGCTAAGTACTTAAATAATGTATTTACTCACAAAAAAATATAGATAATAAAGTTGAGTAGTGCAATTAGGTATAAAATAAGTCGTATATTATTATAATATTGCAAATTTTAATAGATTGCATCTGTGATATTTGCCATTACATTAACTTATATCTAATATCTATGTTCTATTGTATGTTTATCAGTTGTCTAGTACCCATAGTACGAGCTTCGGCTTAGTTTGGGACTAGATGGCGACGTGTGGCCCAGCGTAGTACCTATTCATTTATCATTATTTACTATTGTACTTGATACCTTTTTTACCGCGCTGGTTTATAAGACAGATAAATTAGGTTATAGACTACTAGACTACAAAGAAAGTTTATAGTAACGCCATCTATTGTCCAATATGGTAACTTAATTATGCAATCTTGTGATGTTCGTGTGAATGAACATGTATGTTTGTATTGGTCTGGGTATACACAAAAAAAAATGTAAGCAGGTAACTTCGTTAGTTGTCAAGTACCCTTAGTTTAGATAAGCTTCGGTTTAGTTTGAGAAGTGAAAGCGCTGTGTGGCGCAGCTTGGCAGACTTGGGTTATTTATTGATTGCAAATATTAAGGTAGGTACTGATTGATCTCTTTAAAGGATTCCCTTATGTTTACCAGTCAAACTGTATTTAATTTTGTGTTAAAGTGTCAAGACGTCTTTAAAACTTCGGCAATAGACTTCTGAGTAGATGAGAGTCAAAATGGTGGATGTACTAACGTGAATTTAATTAATGAATTGATAATAATGATAACCAAAAAAAAATTACCTAAATTGTAAACCATTAACTTGTAACTACCTACGTGTAAAAAAATTGTATCTCCTTCGGGACGAAATTATCAGCAAGATTATCAGTTGTCTAGTACCCATAGTACAAGCTTCGGCTTAGTTTGAGACTAGATGGCGCTGTGTGGCCCAGCGTGGTATGACTTGGGTTATTTATTTTTACTATGTAGTCTATTTGGATATCACAGGAAGGTGTTATCCCGGCCGGTAGGTATATTTGGTCGAACAATTAATACTTAATCATTCGATCTGTATTTCTATAAAAATAAAAAAGTACCTTCGAAATGTAGGTATGTAACGTAAGCCCATAATTTTTGGACGACTGCCCCAAATTGTATGGACTCTTGGTTTGATATATCACTTATTCGTTATTACTGGAACAAGGTTTGTGTATCATAAATAAAAATTACAAAAAAAAGGTCAGCCAGTAAAATATCATTTCATCAAAAAAGTAGCGTCAATAGGCTATTATGGCTAAAAATTGTAATTAGTCCGTCTTTTAGTTTATTTAAAAATAAAAGACTCGTAATTTTCCTTTTTTCATTCAAATAACAATAGCAAAGGTACAAGGCATCAAATGTTAGGAGTCTTTGACGTCACTCGCTCCGGAAAGAATGCCTCACCGAGTGACGTCACGCGTAATTTCAACGGGCTTTAACTTTATAATTTTAAGACTAATTTACAAATAAAAAAATATGTGTCTTTTATTTTTGAATAAACTAAAAGACGGACTAATTATAATTTTTAGCCATAATAGCCTATTCGCTATAATACTCGCGCCATTTTGACTATCACATGCATTGGCCAATAAGAATGAGCGTCGTAGGCTTATAGTTCATTCGCGTTAAGAAAATAGTGACTGACAGACAGAAATTATAATTCTAGCGTTTTGATTGGCTAGTGGCCTGTCAGTGACCTGTCAGTCACTATTTTCTTAACGCGAATGAACTATAGTGCGTGGGCGTCGTAATCCGTACGGTGAGCTGCAGTCGGGAGAGGGCCCGGGCGGGGCGCGGCCGCCGGGGGGGGCACGCTACGGCGGCGTCATACTGCCACCATACTCAGGGGATGCACCACGGCCTGCGGGGTTACAATAAAGGTAACTCATCATCATCATCAGAGAAGAGAGGTAGGGCATAGCGAATCTTCGCTCGAATTGAGATGCCCGTCCGGGGAAGGACCTCCACCCTATAGAATACCGCAGCCAAATGACCTCCAGGTCGTGTTTCTGCTGGTGAGTAGGGTCTCCGGAGCTCGTGGGGGGTTAGGGTTGGGCCGGCATGGCAGTGGCAACTGCCACCAGTTACTTGCCAGTTGTCACAGCGACTTGGGCTTCTCTTTCGTTTTCCATCAGGTGTAGGGAAGCCATTATGTCTAACTACTATAAAAAAAAAAACAGCCCGTGTCAGTCCACTGCTGGACATAGGCCTCTCCTAATGTTCGCCACCTTGATCAGCACTCGCCAGCCGTCCTGCGCAAATCGTCACTCCACCTGGCCTGAGCGCGTCCTACACTACACTACGTTTGCCGAGACGCGGTCTCCACTCCAGAACTCGTTTACCCCAACGGTTGTCGGTTCTGCGGCTGATGTGGCCAGCCCACTGCCACTTCAGCTTACTGATCCGTTGAGCTATGTCGGTGACTTTGGTTCTCTGCCAGATCACCTCGTTTCGGATACGATCCCGGAGAGACGCCGAGCATAGCCCTTTCCATAGCTCGCTGAGCGACCTTCCACCGTCCCGCCCAACGTGGAGATTATGGGTAAAGCTTCCAGGTCTTGCCCAAAGTAACGAACACCTGGAGGCGATGAGGTTAATTTATCCCAGCTTTTTCTTCTTCGTTTCGTGTCTAAGGCACACGAACTGTCTCCTGGAGATAGGTGCATCAGTGGGCTTTTTTATAGTCATCATCATCATCAGCCTATTGCAGTCCACTGCTGAACATAGGCCTCTCCAGTTGTTCGCCACTTATGGCAAACATCTGGAGGTTATACCCATAATCGCCACGCTGGGCAGGCGGGTTAGCGATCGCAGGGCGTAGCTCTTCGCTCCGGTGACGCTCCTGCCCGTCATCAGTCTGTGGTATTTAGCTACATCTTCAATTGTGATGGTTATACCGCCACCAGTCGGTTGCCAGCGCCTCGTTTGTTATCCGGCAGGATGCACCACGGGCTGGTGATGTTGGCTTGGAGCGAAAAGCCGATAGGTCGCCCCCTTACTTCCCGGAAACTGCTTCCAACTTGGGTATAAACTCTTGGAGGGAATTATAGTTCATTCGCGTTAAGAAAATAGTGACTGACAGGTGCAATCAAAACGCTAGAAATTTAATTTCTAGCGTTTTGATTGGCTAGTGGCCTGTCAGTGACCTGTCAGTCACTATTTTCTTAACGCGAATGAACTATAAGTGAAGGGTTGTACTCACCCCGGCCTCTGCCGCGGCCCCGACCCCTGCCCCTCCCCCGACCGCGTCACCTGCGTCCATCCCCCAAGCCGACCATGTCTGGAAACAATAGTACCAGTTACCACACGATCCAAGCAACTTTGTATAAGCCAACTGAGAGAGGGAAGAGGCAATTGAGGGATGTTTCCAGGGTCAAAATAATTACAATAATAGATAGATAGATAGATATTCTTTATTGCACAAACATGAACATTTACAGGAAAGAGTATACAAACATATCGTAGGTACAATGTAGGCGGTCTTATTGCTGGGAGCGATCTCTTCCAATAATAGTTAAGAATTTAGATCATAAAAATATATTGGATACGTATATTTTCTTTAATCATTTAAACAAAAAATAATAAAGATACAAGGCATCAAAATTTAGGTGGCTGTCTTTGACGTCACTCAGAGCCACATAGATAGATAGATATTCTTTATTGCGCACCATACAATTGACTTAAATCTAGGTATATCAGACACTCGTTGCACAATTTAGGCGGCCTTAACGCTATAAGCAATCTCTTCATAGCTCTTTGACGTCACGCGTAATTTTAACGGGCTATATCTTTGTCAATTTTGGTCGAATATATAAATGAAAAAATACATGTCTTTTATTTTTAAACAATCCAAAAGACCGACTAATTACATTTTTTACGTCAACAAGCCTATTTTTCAGAACACTCACCATGGTACAGGTGCTATAAAACACACTCAAAAAGCAACGTCTCTGAGTTCCAAAATGAAACGCCCGGTAGATGGCGTTATGAAGCCTGCGGTCCAGCTATCATGTGATTGGTCAGTTGCTATGTAAATGTCAGTGCCATGTCAAAATGAACGTCTACAGACTAAAAGGTCCCAGGTTCGGCCGAAAACTCTCATTTTCTCTTTTTGGTTTATCTTTTGCCATCATCATCAGCCTATCGCAGTCCACTACTGGATTTAGTCCTCTCCAGTTGTTCGCCACTTAGGACAAAGATCTGGAGAATATACCCATAATCGCCACGCTGGACAGGCGGTTTGGCGATCGCAGGGCATAGCTTCTCGCTCAGGTGACGCTGCTGCCCGTCATCGGTCTGTAGTATTTAGCTGAGCCTTCAATTGTGACGGATATACCGCTACCAGTCGGTTGCCAGCGCCTCGTTTGTTATTCGGCAGGATGCACCACGACAGGTGAGGTTGGCTTGGAGCGAAAAGGTCGGTCGCTCCCTTACATCCCTTAATTGGCTTAATTGTAACATAATAACAGCATTTTTAGCGAAAAATGGTGAAAATAAGACCAACTCGTAAGTACACCTTTTCGAACAAAAAAAGAATAACCACTATTCTTATAACAAACATACGAAAAGAAATTCAATCGGCTTGAGAACTTCCTCCTTTTTTAAAAGTCGGTTAAAAATGTCAAAATCAACGTCAATAGTGACGTTTTGTATGAGGGACGGCGTCAGTTCGTATTTCGGTCAAGAGCCAATGGATTTGTACAAACCTATATTAGTAGCGGTCTTCTCAAGATAAGCGAGGGGGCCTTGCAGGGGGGCCCCAGCGTATGCCCCGCGGCCCCCCGCCAGGAACATGCCTTGTGCCAAGCTGCTCTGCATCTATATTGAAGGATAGTTACTCTTTATTGCACACAAACGATCGATATAAGGGCCTGCGCAGACGACAGACTTTTTGTGCGATAGAGTCTGCGTCTGAGACATTTAAAAAGAGCATCTAGGTCCCTACAGCTCTGCCGACAGAATGATCGAAGATGTGCGTTGAGTCTGTGAAATATCCGCGACAGATTTTTGCACGTCGGGTGCGTTACTGCATATAATTGCATTACAGACTAAAAAGTGCGTCACGGATAGTCTGTCGTCTGCGCTGCCCCTAAAAGTAGGACTTTTTTATGCAAGAGGTGGCAGACGAGCATGTGTGATGTCTGATGGTAAGCAGTCAACACTGCCCATGGACTCCCGCAACACAAATTGAGTTCTGGGTTATTATGGACAAACAGACGGCACACTTTTTGTGCGATAGAGTCTGCGGTTGAGACATTTAAAAAGAGCGCCTAGGTCTGCCGAGAGAATATTCGAAGATGTGCGTCGTGTGCGTTGAGTCTGTGAAATATCCGCGACAGATTTTTGCGCGTTGTCTGCGTTACTGCATATAATTGCAAAAAAAGTGCGTCACGGATAGTCTGTTGTCTGCGCTGCCCCTTATTGTACAATCAAAATCATCATCATAATATGTTTAATGTTTCAAATTTATGTAAACTTGTTATGTATTTCATGACAATCTTTTTTATATCATCAGTGTCAAGTTTAATAACTTTTTATGTTGAATCAGATTATAAAATAAAACTTGTTTATCCTTAAAAATAAAATAAACAAAATAATTAAAAAATAAAATAAATCGTACATACCTTCTTGAATAACTAAGGATTATTGTGCAGGTGAGGAGCAAAAAATAAATAAAACAAAACATAAATTGAAAGAAAACTTATATTTCACAGAACAAAAATTAACAAAGTGAGGTGTGGTGAAATTAAATTTAAACAATTTATAAAAAAAACGCATCCTAGCAGTCTAGTAATTTTAAATTAAAAAAAACAGTTGTTTAAGAAACATCAAAACTAATTTTCAAATTCTCTCTTATTAATGAATGATTTCTCATGAATCTAGCTCATATTTTTTTGGCATAATACCTACATTAAATTTATGCTTTGTCCCTGTGTCGAAAATAAAAAGCATTTATGTGACAATACATGATAGGTATATACCTTAAAATCTACTAATATCACAAAAGAAATTAATTAAAAACCTTTGAGTTTCTTGAATTTCACCTACATTGATAAATTAGAACAAATTCTTAATTAATTAATTATATTTAATCACCTATAGAAGTAATTCTTCCCCAAAGCAAGAACTTGTAGTTTTTTTACATTGTATTATGTATGACATATAAAAATACTTTTGCTTATTAAATAGGTATATCGAATTATGAACCAGGTAATTAGTTGAACAAGGAATATTATCTAAAAATCAAATTCTAAATAGTTTAATGAAATTTAAACACTAATTATATCTAACTTTAGATTCAACATTCTTTATGTCGTATAAACGGTAAATATATATAAAAATACGGACTCAACAGGTACATAGATTATATCTTAATATTTAAACAGTACCAAATAGTTTATCCCATTATACCAATAGGACAGACAGGATACCTATCAGTTAGAGTAGAGAACCATCCTATTTCTGAAGACTTTCTCTCCTACTATCCTATCAGCGAGCGTAGTAAAGATTGTCTAATTATGGGGTAATCTAATTATAAGATAAAATCCTATTGATGGGGTAGCCTTCAGCAAGTGCCCTATCCTATAAGGATGTGTCCTATGCTATCCATTAGGACGTGTCCTATCCTATCCTATTGATGGGGTACCCTTCAGCAAGTGTCCTATTCTATCCTATAGGGTATTATGGCTAAAAATTGTAATTAGTCCGTCTTTTAGCTTATTTAAAAATAAAAGAAACGTATTTTTTTATTTGTAAATTAGACTAAAAATTACAAAGTTATAGCCCATTCAAATTACGCGTGACGTCACTCGGTGAGCCATTTTTACGGGAGTGAGTGACGTCAAAGCTCCCACTCCTAACTTTTGATGCCTTGTATCTTTGCTATTGTTTATTTGAATGAAAAAAGTAAAATACGTGTCTTTTATTTTTGAATAAGCTAAAAGACGGACTAATTACAATTAAACCATAATAGCCTATTGATGGGATAGCCTATCCTATCGTATCGGCTACCGGCGCGGCACCTGCGCGGGGTAGGCGGGCGGGTGGGCAGGGCGGGGTACCTGCTGCTGCTGCAGCGCCGCTTGCTGCTGCAGTGCTGCCTGCTGCGCGGCCGCAGCCGCTGCCATTTGCTGCGCCTGCAGAAAGTAGTCGGGTAAGTGATACTAGTATCCAGGCCCGCCGCTAGCGGTTTGAACGCCGGTGTGCAATTCCTATCGTGCCGCCCCTATCTAACTACAAAACCTAGGTGTTTATAAAAATGTGAAAAAAAAATGCTGTACAGTGAAAAACTATGTTATATTAAGTTATTTTATACAAGATAGATGTGTATCTATAGTATTAATAGTGTTATATACAAGGTGAATTTTTAATCACTATCCAAATTTTTTCTGGGCATTAGGTATCGTTAATAGAGCCCATTTCTGCAATAAAAAATATAGGTCATATTTTCACAACAAATTCATTGTACCGAACCAATTATAAATATCGCATGGTTACCATTTCTAGCGTAAAAATTTACTACGCAAAGCGATAAACATCAATGAAAGATATCCCGCGCCCGCGCGGGGTAGAGATGGGGTGCGGGGCGGAGCGGCGGGAGGGTAGCGAGCGAGCGACCCAAAACAAAATGGCAAAGGTCAAGAGCAGTCGCCCGCGCATCCCCGCGCAGCGAGTGCGCGCCATTTCCGTGTTCGTTCGCACGTGTCGCAGTAGAAAGAAACCCCTCCGTCGCGATGTATTCCAAACATTTCCAATCGTGAGTTTTATGAAATGGTGCGGTGTCATTTGTTAAGTGGAGAGAGTTTGAACGGAGCTCAAAGACTGTATGAAGCGGATAGCCTTCCTCGCCTTCGCAACCAGGGTGTGTCAAGTTCCGAACCATGCAACGATTTTAGCTGCCAACCAAAAGCTGTTAGATTACGGCCAATTTACTACACCTTCACATGCAGAAGGGCCAGTGGAAATCGAAAAAGAGATCTTCGACTTTTTCCAAAGAAACCCTCGTGCAAGTACTCGAGACGCGGCGAGGCTTTTTGAGGTTAGCCAATACGCCATATGGAAACTGCTTAACACCGCTGGCTGGCACCCGTATCATTTCCAAAAGTGTGACTTTTTTGTGGGGGGAAATCAAAAGACGTGTGTATGTGGATGGGATCCAGAGCCTGGACGCCCTTAAACAACAGATTATTAGAGCATTTGATAAAGTGAAAAGTGAGACTTTAGTCCTTAACAAATTAAAAGGCAATGTGGAAAAACGTGCGAGACTGTTTGGAGAGAAATGGTATGCATTTTGAACAGTTACCTATTAAATTACCAATAATTATTGATCAGTTTTAGTGTAAGTTGATTTTAATTTTAATTAATTTGTACATAGTAGATTCAATTTTTTAAAATACGTGTTATTGCAACAATGTACTACCTACTTATTGCCGTCTTAGTTTAATTTCAAGAGCATAAAGTCAACTTTGAAAAATATTGTATTCACCTATTGGGTCACCCAATAAAATACCCATTGATAAATGCGTTTAAATTGGACAGTTTTCGCTGAGAACGTGTTCGGCGGTTCGTCAATTGTCGATAGGCGATTGCGTCAAAGTTATAAGGTGAAAATTAGGTAGGTAGGCATTTTTGAAATCTGACGGTCCTAAGCCCGTAAAAATATGAAGGGAAAATTTGCAACTTATGTAGGTACGAGTACCTATGTGTTTTGCTGTTCTGCAAATGGCGGCTTTTTATGAATGAATGAAAGGAGCGGGGACGGACGTGCCCGGCGGTGGGCGGCGCCCGCGGCGCGCGGTGTCTATTTATTTCGTCTTTTTTTAGACAACTTGGAATGCTATTTTCTCAATATTTTAGTACTGACCGGTATTAAAAGAAAAAATACGTATTTAGTGATTTTCGCCATAGATTATAATATAAAAATTTGGATAGTGATTAAAAAGTCTTCTTGTATTATATATATATATATATAACTCAAAGGTGACTGACTGACTGACTGACTGACTGACTGACTGACTGACTGACTGACTGACATAGTGATCTATCAACGCACAGCCCAAACTACTGGACCGATCGGGCTGAAATTTGGCATGCAGGTAGATTTTATGACGTAGGCATTCGCTAAGAAAGGATTTTGATCAATTCCACCCCCAAAGGGATAAAATAGGGGATGAAAGTTTGTATAAAACTTTGCCAATTTTAAGCCGATTGGGCTAAGACTTTACATTTGTAACGCTACTACGACGTAGGCATCCGCTAAAAAGGGGTTTGATCATTTCTACCCCCAAGGGGATAAAATAGGGGATGAAAGTTTGTATAAAATTTTGACAATTTTAAGCCAATTACTAAGACTTTGCATGTATAAAGCTACTACGACGTAGAAAGGGTTTTGATAATTTGTGCTCCCAAGGGGATATAATAGGGGATGAAAGTTTGTATGAAACTTTGTCAATTTTAAACCGTTCGGGCTAAGACTTTGCATTTACAAAGCTATACCATGATATTGCCAAGAAAGGGTTTCAATAAATTCCACTCCGCAAGGGATGAAATTTCAAATTTTTAAATCAACCCTTTACAGGATAAAATAGGGAAAAAACTTGAAAGGCCGAAAAATAAAATAGCCCAAAACTACTGATTCCTCTCAATAAATGGCGTTACCGGTCAAATTAAATCTAAATATATAAAAGGAGAAACTCCCTGACTGACATTATCAACGCACAGCGTAAACGTCTATACGTAGGCACTTGAAATTTAGAAAGGACGTAGCTTAGGTACCGTAGAGGTGCACTAAGAAAGGAATTCCCGAAATTCCCACGGGAACGAGAATAGGGAATATGCATGAAAAATAGTTTCATGTATTTACTAATTTATCGTAAAATAAATAAAAATATACTATGAATAGTGAAAACAAAATCAAAATTGGCTGAAAAATGGGCAAGATACAGTCGTTGAAATTTAATAATATCCGTCTCTCTCACGAAAACAGATTTTTCTATGGAGTTCTATGGAGTTCATCCGCCACTTCGGATCTCTCTGTCTAAGCAATAACTTTAACGCTTTATAACACGCATAATAGAAAAGATAGTTTGAAAATTCTTCGATATTTATATATGTAAAAGATAAAAGATGAGATCTTTTATCTTTTAAATTCATAAAATTTAATTAAAATAAATTTTCATTCCCTATTAGCGGGAAAATCCTTTTGTATAAAAAATCTAAGCCGCTTAAGTTAGACGCTTGAAATTGGGCATGCAGGTACCTTAGTGAACTTTAAGCTCATTTGCAACAGGATATTGCAAACTACCCACGGGAACAGGAGTGAGCGGGAAAAACCTATTGTATGAAAAAATCTAAATCGCGTTATACAGATGATTGAAATTTGGCATGCAAGTACCTTAATGAAGGTAAAGCTTACTTGCAACGCGATATTTCAAAATTCCAACGGGAAAGGGAGTTATTGGGAAAAATCTTTTGAATGTAAAAATCTAAACACGCGGACGAAGTCGCGGGCAAAAGCTAGTATTATATATTAGTGTTAATACGATATGAAAAAATCAAGGCAAGAAAGGTGCAGTTTATACATGTTATGTAGGTAGGTACAGAAACTGCACCTTTCTTGCCTTAATGTTGGCAAAATCAGCTATAATTTTTTTGGTGTCTATTCTATGTAGAATCTCATGTTCAATTGAAATTATTGCTAAATTACTTAGTCTTTGCTGGTGCATAGTTGATCTCAAATAGTTTTTTATTATTTTTAACTTTGAAAATGACCTTTCACCAGATGCAACTGAAACCGGCAATGTAAGTAGTATCCTTAGCGGTATTGTTGTATTCGGAAATGTTGACATTAATTCATTAGTAAAAATGTATTGCAATAGGGTTTGTGGATCATTAGACTGGTTTTCAGTTAAATGCAACTTTAAAGCATTGATTTCATTAAACATATCTATACCGTCAATATCTGCGTTACCTTTACTAGGGGGTCAACACTGAAATCGCGAAAAAAGCTTTTCCATACATTTTGTATGGATTAGTATTTTTTTTTCGCGATTTCACCGTTGCCCCTATAGTAAAAGTTGTTCGTATTTATGTGTAGAATGACTCCATTTCGGGGTTTAAGTTACTTTTGTTACACCCTGTATAGGTATAATTTTAATATATTTTTTTATTAAATCTTCACTCTTAAGTTGAAAAACAGAAAAAAATACCCTTTAAATCACAATAATAATCACAATACTACTGCGAAAAAAAATGTTTATACCTACTGCACACAAATGTAATGGAATAACTAATTTTTTTTTCGCGACTACAGAGTTGACCCCATAGTAAAAGTTGTTCGTATTGATTAGGTGGAATGTCCCCCTTTCGTTACTTAAGTTACTTTTGTTACACTCTGTATTAAATTTTAATAATATTTTTTAAATAAATCTTTACTTTAAGTTTTTTCAGTAAAATAACCTTTAAATTTTACATGAATACCTGCTGTTTATATGAATGCGCCCATATGCTGATTAATTATCGACGGATAACTTTGATAATTTTCTAAATTATTTTTATAGTCACACTTTGCACAAAAATATACAGAATATTATTAATTTTAAGTACTCACATTAGGGCTATAACAAAATAATTGAAGTTTGTTGTTCACTCACATCACTTTCGCATTTGTGTTAAATAAATAAAAACAAAGAAATGAGAATATAGTTTTAAGGGGATTTCCCTATTACGCATAGAGCACGATACGGATTAACTTTGTTTTCATGAATTTCAATAGATGGCGCTATGTAATGCTACGATATAAAAGAAATATTTGGGCGCCGTTCATCATATTATTTTTATAAGGATAATCTTTTTAGTATTGTGAGGTGACAATGTCTGAATTTTAGTCGATGATTGTCTGATTTGCCGCCCCCCTGAATGCGCCGCCCGCGTGCATTGCACGCCTTGCACGCCCGCTTACGGCGGGCCTGCTAGTATCATCATCATTCTCCTGCCCTTATGGCTCGGTGGCTCATTTGGTAGTGACCTCTGCCCTCTGAGCCAAGGGTCGTGGGTTCGATTCCCGCAAAGTACAAACATTTGTGTGCATGAACATGTCTGTTTGTATTGGTCTGGGTGTTTTCTATGTATAATATGTATTTATTTACAAAAAAAAATCTATCTAAGTAAGTTTATCAGTTGTCTAGTACCCATAGTACAAGCTTCGGCTTAGTTTGGGGCTAGGTGGCGCTGTGTGGCCCAGCGTGGCATGTCTTGGGTTATTTATTTATACATGCACAGATTTCTGCACAGTGGGCAGCTGGCTTGTCATACCTGCACAGTTTGCTGCACAGTGGGCGGCTGCTGCCGCGGGGAGGGCGAAGCCGCCTGCTGTATGCTCTGCTGAGGTTGCTGGCACTTGTTGTACACTGTGTGGCCCTGTGGGGAAAGACCATTTGAAATAAGTTGTTGGGAGATGTAAGGGAGCGACCCATCATCTTTCCACTCCAAGCCACCCTCACCTGCCCGTGGTGCATCCTGCCGAACAACGAACGAGGCGCTGGCAACCGACTGGTGGCGGTATAACCATCACCATTGAAGGCGTAGCTAAACACCACAGGCCGATGACGGGCAGCAGCGTCACCGGAGCGAGGAACTACGCCTCGCAGGGCGTAGTACCCAATTCGATAGTCTCTCCAATTGTTCGCCACTTAGGGCAAACGTCTGGAGGACCCATAATCGCCACGCTGGGCAGGCGGGTTGGCGATCGCAGGGCTTCTCGCTCCAGTGTCGCTTCTCGCTTATACAAGTAAGGTGCAGCGCAGACGGCACACTATTTGTGCGATAGAGTCTGCGTTTGAGACATTTAAAAAGAGCGTCTAGGTCTGCCGACAGAATGCTCGAAGTGCGTCCTGTGCGTTACTGCATATAATTGCAAAAAAGTGCGTCACGGATAGTCTGTCGTCTGCGCTGCCCCTAAAGATTATTTTGACATTGACGATTGACTTGTAGGAACCGACTTGTCCCTACGAAAAGTGGAAGTACTTCCGCCGAGCTAGGTGATCGTGCTCGGGGACCGCGGTCCGATGGACCACCTTGGTTCTTCGTATACATAGCGAGTCGTGATGAAAACTTCGTATGTGAGTTGTAGGTCTTCCAAACAAGTTGTATGGAGCGATTTAATTCTCCATAGTCCCGGATTTCACATCGCCATCTGTTGTTAGCTGGCGGAACTAGTGATTGCATATTGTAGCGACGTGTAGATAGTTGTAGCGATGTGGAGATAGGTGTCGCCACGTGTCGCTACAGACTCCTACCTGCAGATCAGCAAGCAGGTTCTGCCACTGGCTGATCTTGTCGTAGTGTCTCCGGAGCAGCTCCTCCTTGCGCTGCAACTCACATTTGAGCTCATTGTTGTCCTCCTTCACCAGGAGCTCCGGCTTCATCGCTGATAGGAGGAATCTGTGGGTTTTTGATTAGATTTACTTTAAACTTACTTCATCATCATCAGCCTATTGCAGTCCACTGCTGCACATAGGCCTCTCCAGTTGTTCACCACTTAGGGCAAACAGCTGTAGGATATGTCACCGGAAAATAGCAAGAATCGTAAGTTGATCAATTTCCTAGGTAGTTGATTAACTTCCGGAAAATAATAAACGTCAGTTGAAATGTATTATTTAACGTATGTATTTTAGTAAATTGATCATTTTACGAGGTCTTGCCGTAAAATCATCCGACGAAGGTGAGGTGAACGTTCATTGGTTCAATGGCTCACGTGGCGTTATCCCGGCAACCAATCAGGGAACAGTGTATTAAGTTACGGGTAATAGTGCACCGTTAAATAGTACATTGAGCAACGATTGGCCCATTTGAGGACGATTTTACTTGTGTCAAAATCGTTAATTATTAAATGACTGTCAGGCTACCGTAAATTGATCAACTAACTGAAATCCATTGCGTTAAATAATACATTTCAACTACTGTTTGTTATTTTCCAAAAAATCAACTACCTAAGAAATTGATCAACTTACGATTCTTGCTATTTTCCGGTGACAGATATACCCATAATCGCCACGCTGGGCAGGCGGGTTGGCGATCGCAGGGCGTAGCTTCTCGCTCCGGTGACGCTACTGCCCGTCATCGGTCTGTGGTACTTAGCTAAGCCTTTAATTAATTGTGATGGTTATACCGCCACCAGTCGGTTGCCAGCGCCTCGTTCGATATTCGGCAGGATGCACCACGCGCAGGTGAGGTTGGCTTGGAGCGAAAAGATGATAGGCCGCTCTCTTACATCCCTAATATATAAACATATACTAAACTTACTTATTCGTAATGAAATAGTGTAACAGCATGGATTTACTTATCAATACCTACGCCACGGCCGGATACTTTTAAAGACATTACACAGTCGGCTTTTACCCATTATACTTTTAAAGAAAAATTAAAAACTAAACATTACACAGTCGGCTTTTACCCATTCAACGACTATGCTAAAATGACGTTCAGTCAAGACGTTGAACGTTTCATTCAATAACTTGACGAGTTGTCCTTTAGGCATTCAATGAACGCGCTAGCCATTCAATTGAATAGGAGATTCAACCAGACGACTGCGACATATTATAGCAACTTTATTGAGCTGCCCGTCCAGGGAAGGACCTCCACCCTATAAAATACCGCAGCCAAATGACCTTCGGGTCGTGTTTCTGCTGGTGAGTAGGGTGTCCGGAGCTCGTGGGGGGTTAGGGTTGGGCCGGCATGGCAGTGGCAACTGACAGGTAACTGACCAGTTACTTGCCAGTTGTCACAGCGACTTGGGCCTCTCTTTCGCTTTCCATCAGGCGTAGGGAAGCCATTATGTCGAGCCACTATAAAAAAAAACTGGTTTCTTACCTCTTCTGCAGAAAGAAGGCTTCCATCTGCCTGGCGAGGTCAATGAACCTCTCGACCTCCACTTTGACCTCCTCCTTCTCGACGCTGGGGGACGCCTCCTGCTTCGTCAGCACGTTCAGACATGCCTGCGGGTCGGGAGAGTTGCCTAATTGTCTGTATGTGCCTGTCGACCTAACATTTGGACCTCACGGCCGCTTACCATCAGGTGGAGTGAGATCATCCTGAATGTTCATTTTTAAAAAAAAAATCATCTATTCATCCGATCTATTTTTCGTGAACATTAAGATGGCGGGACCACGCCGGGTTTTGGAGATTTACATACCTACAATATGTCTACTCTTTTTTATATAAGCTCGACATAATGGCTTCCCGACGCCTGATGGAAAGCGAAAGAGAAGCCCAAGTCGCTGTGACAACTAGAAAGTAACTGGTTAGTTACCTGTCAGTTGCCACTCCCATGCCGGCCCAACCCTAACCTCCCACGAGCTCCGGAGACCCTACTCACCAGCAGAAATACGACCCGGAGGTCATTTGGCTGCGGTATTCTATAGGGTGGAGGTCCTTCCCCGGACGGGCAGCTCAATTGGAGCGAAGATTCGCTTTGCCCAACCTCTTTCTACTATTTAATACTTCCATAAAAAAAATTTTACATTAAAAAAAACAGAATATTTGTTAAGTTGCGTTATTTATAGTGTAAACTGTTCACAATGATTTATTTATTTGGATTAATTGAGCGTGTATGAAATGAAATGAAAATACCTTTATTCACATAGACATAGACTTAAAATAAGCACTTGTGAATCGTCAAGTAAAAAATAATGATTGTAATAATGTAAAAATGGGAATAAAAGCAATGTAAAAGAAGCTTTGTAATTTTTAGTATACCTACATGTAACAATAGGAGACCCAAATTATTGTCCTTTCTAATGCCAATTCCATGCTTTCTTTGGCAATTCAGCCTAAATCTAACCTATGATTTTGGTAAAATTTCATCAAGATAAAACAAAAAATATATTTTTATCATACTTTTATTGACATAATTCCATTTAAAACAGTTTTAAATAACTATCAGGTATTAATCTACATTGAACAATCTTGAACTTTCAGCCATTTGAGTAGATCTAAAACCATAGTATAATTTAACCTTGAATATTGATTTGTTATTCAAGATAATGACTTAGAAATACCAAAACACAACGACAGTTTAAAAGCGTCCCGACCAGAGAGAACTCTTGTACTATATCATTCACGCGCTCATTGTCTCTGATCGAAATTTCTGAGATTTTGGTCTCTGAAGAATCCCAAATTCTTCTAAAAATAGCAATCCATTACTATAAACACCGTTATATCAATTTTCACTCAACATTGGTAGAAACGAACCACGTAAATAGGTCAGTTGCTACGAGTATTGATTATATAAAAAGAAGATTGGTATATCTAGGTATTTCTAAGTCTATGGCTCAGTAACATTATAATCTGTCACAATTTTCTACTCAAATGGCTATAAGTCAACACATTATGACTAAGATTTCACATTACATATATACATTTTCATGAGAATAAGGATTGGATCATTATATTTCAAACAATTTATAAGGCGTGCCTTTGAATCCATATTAGAGTTATACCATAGTGCATATGCTCGAAGTAGGGCGAAAAGTAACTACATAGTTCTAGACGTGTTTTGAGACAGTTAAAAGTTTTATAAAACAAAAAAATATATATTCTTCAAGATAAAAAACCATAAAATTAGAATTATCTCTTACTAATCCTAAGTAGTCATAACTCAAAAAACGTGTAAGCCCATTTAGTGACTTCGCTCGGGCCTGGGTGTTCTCTATGTATAATAATTAGGTACAAAAAAAAGTATCTAAGTAAGTTTATCAGTTGTCTAGTACCCATAGTACAAGCTTCGCCTTAGTTTGGGGCTAGATGGCGCTGTGTGGGCCAGCGTGGAGACATGTCTTGGGTTATATATTTATTTACACCAATAGTAACTCGACTGGGGCGTCTCCCGGAACTCAGAAGCGAGACAACTTAAAGTCGCTTTTGCTAGACACAACCAGGAATCGAATTTGTATCGCCTGCGCTTTATGCATAAACTGCGCCAACAAGGTTCTAAGGAAAATCTTTTCTCTATCACACAAAGACACACCATATAATTTTTCTCACAATCCAAACATTTCTTCACACAAAACAAGACACAAGTCCCAGGAAATATACTATTGCATAGTACCAAATTAGTACTTTAAATAGCTCTTAAATACGAAAATTTACGTTACAATAAATCTCAATTTCTTTTATATATAACATAATTTGTTTGTAAACTTAAAATAATGTGCAAAAAATCAAGTAAAATTAAGCAATAGTACGATCCGTGGTAGTAGTACAAGAGTTTCGATTTCAAAAGTGTCCGGATTTTACCCGAACACCCAAGCCCCGGCCGGACGGACCCCGGACGCCCTTCAAACTAGGACAAATCCGGGGAAACCCTTGGAACAAAATTCTGTCTCTTCACATTATTTTAAGTTTAATTCGTAAACCGTCTCAGTGTTTAGAAGTACAAAACAATATGTTCCTTACATTTCAATTAAATAGATTTCAAAAACAAATCGATTTATTCAGACGTTTTAAATCAAACTCGCACTATTTATAAATTATATCACACTGCTTGGGTAGAGGTGAAGTGGCCACGAATTGGTTTTCATATTAGATTCTAAATGACTATGATAACAGTTGAAGCGGGTTTATCATCATCACCGGACTGGCAGGGGAGCGGTAGGCTCGTATTTTTTTCAGGCATCTTAACGCCGAATAGGCTATTATGGCTAAAAATTTTAATTAGTCCTCCTTTTAGCTTATTCAAAATAAAAGACACGTTTTTTTCCTTTTTTTATTTAAATAAACAATAGCAAAGATACAAGGCATCAAAAGTTAGGAGTGGGAGTCTTTGACGTCACTCGCTCCCGTAAAAATGCCTCACCGAGTGACGTCACGCGTAATTTCAACGGGCTATAACTTTGTAATTTTCAGTCTAATTTACAAATTAAAAAAACCGAGTCTTCTATTTTTGAATAAGCTAAAAGTCGGACTAATTACAATTTTTAGCCATAATAGCCCATTCGGTGAGAGTCGGCGTGGTGAGTCCAGAATGGGCGTTGAGTTATTAAGCCCCTGTGTCACCAGTGAGCAGCCACTTGCAGGGATTGGGGCAGTACAGAAGTAAGCGGCAGAGTCCTTGCAAGGCTCTCATCCTAAGAAAAAGTTAAGCAACACAGCTAAAAGAACCTCCTAGTGAGAATCGAGCTTCAACTTAGGACGCTGTTTTGTGTAAGGGCGACAGGTCGGGACGCGGAAGCTAAAGGTCCCCGCCGGCGGGGACGGAACGACAGACTTGTAGTAATGATGGTAATGAACGACCAAGATAATTCACGCACACGAGTTTCGGCGCGGTAAAAGGGTTCAGCCATTTTCGGCCTAATCAAAACAAGATTTTTTGGCCGAAACCGAATCTTTGGGACATTCACTACTAAACATACAATTGAATTCATGAAAAGCTATGTGACAAATCCACCTCTACCCATAAAAGACTCCGTACGACAAGATAACAATATAACACAATATATTGTAATCACAGCGCTATGCTATAATATATTAACAAATAAAATAGCATAACTATTAAAACGGGTTTGCAATATTTATCTCTGATTAATATTGAGCCTATAAGATTACGTACATGAAATGATAAAAGTTAGATCATAATTTACGATTTACAATATTTATATAATTCAATAGATATTATATCTGGGATTTGTAAAAACTTATTCAATAGTGCTAGAACTGACATATATATATGGGTCACTCCATTTTAAAGTTGTAAGTTCGTTTGCAGTAAATGATAAGAGATTAAAACACTGTATTCAGTTATGAATATACATAATATTTTTTAGTATACCTGCTTTGATTTAAAATAATATTTATGAATCCATGAAAGATTAAGTATTTTTAATAAATAATTGTTTAAATTGCGAAAACCAAGGTCTATCATTTATCTACACTGGTGTTATACTGCATCTTTAGCGAATTTACTAACAATTTCCAAGACTTTGACTCCAATAATGTGGACACGAAAGCCGAGACACATATTGCAAACCAAGAGTCCCGAAAAAAACACAATAAAACATATACCTAAAACTCTTATATAATTTAAAACTACCAGTAAAGCTTCTAATAGTTCCAGTGAAACTATACTTACAAACTTATTGTGTGATTTCTCAATTTAATTTAATTAATTACAATCAGTCGTCGAAATGGCTAAGAGATTGCGCTGTTGGAGACAATTTGATTGTTGTCTTAAAAAATACCTTTTTGACTGAATTCCAGACTCAATATGGGGGACTACCCGAATAGGCCTTGTATTCGCAACAAGATACACTGGATCCTGTTATACTGGATACTGTCATACTGGATCCTGTCACACTGTGACTGTATAAGAAAAATATTCGTATCGAGTTAAAAGTGAGGCATGACCATAATAAAAACATATATTATGTACATTCAAATTGTCTTCTACAGCTGTCGTAACATATAATAATAGTGCATTTGAAACACTTTATTGATGATCATTTTGCACAAGCAGATAGTTCGTAGAGACACTATAGGGATCGTCCATTAATCACTTAGTATATTCAAGGGTCATTGTGTAATTCTTCCACATGTAATATGCACTGTGACTGCTAAATCTAGGGACTAAGCTTTTGGGGGCAGCGCAGACGACAGACTATCCGTGACGCACTTTTTTGCAATTATATGCAGTAACGCACACGACGCGCAAAAATCTGTCGCGGATGTTTCACAGACTCGACGCACACGACGCACATCTTCGAATATTCTGTCGGCAGAGCTAGACGCTCTTTAAATGTCTCAGACGCAGACTCTATCGCACAAAGAGCGTGCCGTCTGCGCTGCACTTTAAGCGTAGACGTTATAGAGTAACCGATGTCCTATTTATGCGCTCCTGGTACTTTCAACCAGTGAAAAACACACCAGGGGATTTCTAGATCTGCGCCATGGCTTTAATGTTTACTTCCCACATGGTTATGAGAACTTAGTACATTCTCCATGAAATACACACGTACATGGGTACTGATAGGACATACTGCGGTCACCAACCCAACCTGCCATGTGCTATATTTTAAATTGGGGACTTGGTCCCGCGATTTTGACGCTCACTGTGTCTAAGGCAGGGTTAGAAACGTGGGGTCCATGGACCCCTTAGGGGTCCGTAGCATGTGTGTCAGGGGTCCGCAGTAGATCAGTCAGTCTAAACATTTAAGACTTTTATTTCCAAAAATATTTATGGCTGGGTTCCGTGAAATAGTTTAAATTGTGAAAGTGACTGCAAAAAGGTTAAGAAACCCTGGTCTAAGGCAAATGACCCGAAATGATAAATGTCAATGGGAGAGGCCTATAACCAGCAGTGGATGTCTTTAGGCTAATGATGATAGTCATCCTTTAACCATTTCAAAGGATTCCTAAACTGTAATAGTCACAGTGTATATTTACTTAGTTCCCTTCACTGTAGAAAAATACACGTAAGATTTTCATAAACATCCCGTGTGTCCTCAGCTGCTCTCCGAAATAAACAATACGTAAGGTCTAAACAATTGTTTAAATTTTATAATGAAATTTGTTTCCTTTTGTAATGTGTAAAAAATTACTGGTTGATAAATGTGTCCATAGAACATAATAAGTAGCATTTGAATTTAAATGGGAAAGTATTTTATATAGGACTATATAGCAGTGCTCGCGACTACGTCCGGGTGGAATAGTTATTTTTTCCCCGTTTTTTTTACATTTTCCATTATTTCTTCGCTCCTAATAGTTGCAGCGTGATGTTATATACCTAAAGTCTATTCAACACAAAAATAATTTTTTTATTATTAATTTCGGACCAGTAGTTCCTGAGATTAGCGCGTTCAAACAAACAAACAAACAAACTCTTCAGCTTTATAATATTAGTTAAGATATACAGACCGACAGAGAAGGATGTTGGCGCTCTGGATTTTCTCAGTAGAATAGGTACCTACTTCAATCTGGTCATCTAGTGTTGTTTTGCGATACCTAGTTTTAATCTTAATAAGCTGACCCTAACAAGGTTGAGGTTGCTCTATGTAGCTTCGAATTCCGCTGTTGCGAATTATTTATCCACAGCCGCATTGTTTCGAAAGCTTAAACCTCCCATCCGTACATCCTTTGCTAAGCGCCTCCCTATATTTTCTCATCCACATATCTACAATAAAGTAAATCGATGCTGCCCTCTCAAAGAAATATCACTATACAAGGCCAAACGGACCGTTAAAACTTGGCTATGAGGTTTAAACTACCTGGACACGGAAAAACTACTCCCTTGACCCTCTACGAAGACACGCAGACAAAATCAAAACATACGTACCTACACTAACAAACACACATTCTCGACACACACAAAGAGAGGTAGGGCACAGCGAATCTTCGCTCGAATTGAGCCGCCCGTCCGGGGAAGGACCTCCACCCTATAGAATACCGCAGTCAAATGACCTCTGGGTTGTGTTTCTGCCGGTGAGTAGGGTTTCCGGAGCTCGTGGGGGGTTAGGGTTGGGCCGGCATGGCGGTGACAACTGACAAGTAACTGACCAGTTACTTGCCCGTTGTCACAGCGACTTGGGCTTCTCTTTCGCTTTCCATCAGGCGTAGGGAAGCCATTATGTCGAGCCACTATAAAATAAAAAAATAAAAAAAACACACACATATAACACATACACTTACATCTACATTCATACACACGAACGGTTTTTACCATTATCTTTCTGTTTTGTTCATTTTAATCCCCTTCTTTTCTGTATTGTAAAATTTGTAACCCATTACGGCAAAATTTCCTTACTGTTACTGTGTTCACTAGATCACTCACCGACTCCTGCGATACAGGCCTGCGAGCCTAGTGCAGGAGTTACTGTTACCACATTATGTTTTCTGAACTTGGCAATAAAGAATTTATTTATAGACTAAATTAATCGCGAAAGACGCTGATTTGAAAGACATGTTCACTGTCTCATGAGCTCGGATGCTTGACTTAACTTCTTAAAGTGCCCAACCCATGCTACTCCTTAACTTTTCTGTCACTGGCGCTACTTTCAGACTTCCTCTGACATATTCATTCCTAATCTTATCCATTCTAGTCACACCGCACATCCATCTTAACATTCTCGGGTCATTCTTCTTTTTTACCGACAATGACCCGTCCTTCGTTCTGATTAGTAGGAATGTTTATGAATTTTATCAAAATCATAGCGAAATACTTATCGGGAGTGATTAGTGTATATATTTGATTGTTTTTCATGAAATACTGTGACAGAGGGGTAAACCGAAATGCTGTCTCCGTTAAAAAGGGCCACTTGGTCACAATCTTTTGTGGAATATCACTGCACAAAAATATATTATAACAAGATAAAAAGAAACATTAAATAGTCCGCTACTGACACATATTTATGTGATGTCTAAAATAATTTAATTCCGTTATGATTTTTAAGAAGTCAAATCCGAAATATCGAGAAAATGCCTGTTTATTGTCGGTAAAAAAGAAGAACGACCCTCTCATCTCTGCCACATGCAGTCTATTTTCATCCGTCTCTTTCATTGCCCAACATTCTGATTCATACATGGCCACAGGTCTTACGATGGATAATAATTGATTATTTGATATTAAACTCAAATATGCTGTATGTATGTCACTAGAGCCAATAGCTACCTAGCTGTAAGTATCAGTACAGTATTATGTGAAACTAGTTCATGTATAGTTCTAGCGTAATTAAGTAATTTCTAGCGTTTTAATTGGCTAGTGGCCTGTCAGTGACCTGTCAGTCACTATTTTCTTAACGCGAATGAATTATAGTAGCCTATGTAACTCTCCATCCCTTCAACTATCTCCACTTAAAAAATCACGTCCATTCATCGCTCCGTTTTGCCGTGAAAGAAAGACAAACATACAGTCAGACAGACACACTTTCCCATTTATAATATTATGGATATCCTGAATGTGTTAACCTGATGTATGCGGTATCTGTGAAATATCTTTCAAGTCTATTCAGTATTTTTCATATGAAAGAGTAAAAATAACCATTGAAATTAACTTTCGCATTTAAAATATTAAGTAGGAGAGAAATTGAAAATATCTATATGTACCTACTCATAAAGACTTTACCTATAATATTTTAAGAAACTCTCATGAATTCTCAACAACAAATAAATCTGACTCTACTGGTCATTGCTGTTTAAACTAGGCAATTACTGATACTTCTATAATCTTATTAGTTCTATGGATTTATCAAATGAAAAACTATTATAGGATCAGTTATTCATTTAGCGAAAATCGGTAACTTGCTAAAGAATTAGAAAAAAAAATACTAAAACTGAGGCAAAATTATCTATATTATGAATTATTCATATAATACACCTATGCTTAAAATCTGATTAAGTAATTCCTTTTTACAAACTACAAAATTAAACTATTATATTAAAATATGACATAGCATTTATTTTAAACAATTGTTTAAACAATATTAGCGGAAATCGGACGAAGAGTCTTTATTAAATTATTCTAATTCAAGTTCCTTAAATTAACTTAAAATACTGTCCTTATTTCTGGTATCCATACCAAGGTGTTTGGTACGGACTCCGATAATAATCATCATTCGTGCTCATCTGTCCGAACATCGATGGTATATTCTGGTACGGCTGCGGATAATAGCTGTCATCCGTTCTCCAAGTCCTCTCCGGCTGCTGTGGTTGTCTCTCATTGAAGTTTTGGACACCATATGTTCGGTAATCCAACGGTGCGTTTAAGAATATGCTGTCATTGTACTGCCCGATTGGCATCGACCAATCCAGCTTGGGTGCGGTTGCTTCTACGGGCTCAACGACAACTCTGTCGTTGGTTGGCAGCTCTCGTTTCGGAGACGGCTTCTTGTATGTTCTCTTTTGCGTCGGTGGTGTTGAAGCCCTTATAGAACTTTTCTTCGTCATGAATTTGTGGAATTCGCTTTCGAAAGCGCTAGGGTTCTTGTTCATGGGAGGAACTATAGCTGGCACTCGGGGACTTTCAGGTATGTTGTACGTTTCCATCTTAGGGGATGTCTTCGGTGGTGGGTTTGGTGAAAGCAATTTTGTAAGGACTGGGTTCCGTTGGGGTGGGGACGTGTTCAACGGTAAGGGAGGAGGAGGTTTCATAGTGGCCGATGTGACTGTTGATGTGGTGGGATAATGTTTAGGGGATGGGTATTGCAAATGAGGTCTGGACATGACTGGTTCTAGCGGAGATGTGTATTCGAAGTTGGGGTGCTTTTTGGGAGTGCGCGGTTTCCTCGGTTTCTTTACTTCACCATCTTTCGGTTGTGCCTTTGGCTGTCTGACCTTCGGCTCTTTTGGAACCTTTGGTTCTTTCGGAACCCTCGGTTTAGGCTCCTTTTTGACCCTCTCCTTTTTAGGAGGTTTCTCCTTCTTCTCACCATCTTTCGGAGTGGACTTTCGTTTCTTAGGCTCCTTTTTAACTTCAGGAGTCTTTTCAATCACCTCGGAAACTGTCACCTGATGTGTCTGACTGTTTGTTTCCAACGGATCTCCAATCTCGGTCTTTACCGTAGGAGGGCTCATTTCCTCGACGTGTGGAGGCGACTCCCAGTTCGATACAACCGCTGCCATGTCTTCAAGCTGCTCGTCAGACAGCTTCTTCGTCTTCACTTTACGTCCACTCTTGTTCTTCAATGGTGTTTTCTTCTTATCTTCCGTTCCATCATCAACGTCCCCTTCAGTCTTCTCCTTTTCCGATTTAACCTTTGGTTCTTTTTTCACGCCTTCCTTTCTCTTTCTCCTGATCTTCGTACCCTTTTTAGTCTTACTTGGTGCTTCGTAATCAGAATCTTTATCGGAATCTATGTAACCGACATCGGGGAGCTGAGCTTCAGACGGATCCATCTCGTCACCTTTCAGCCATATATCTTCCAAGACGTCAAGTTGGGTATCATCAGGCTCCATTGGCATATTTGGTCGTTTCATAGACGTCATCATGTCTAAATCACCCTCGGCCATGGTCATCTCATCATCGTCCATCACGTCATGACCCAGTATAGAGACAGCGATGGCACCCTCCGATATGCTCTTGCTTGCCATCGCTCGTTTCAAATGCAAAGGATGCCGTTTCTTCTTCTTCGAATTCTCAACTTCTGCTTCGATAAACGATTCCGGCAATTCTGTGTTGTTCTTATTGCATAAGATGTCCTGGCCAGAAGGGTGTGGTGCCGGTACCATCTTTTCTGGCTGTTCCGGATGACATCCTATATCCTGGCCTTTCAGCCACAACTCATAACGGTCCGGTTGGAACCGTTTCACAAACGTGTCCATGGATATTTTCACCATATCGTTGCTGCATGTACATTGCGTAGCTCGTTTACCGTACTCCACCCAACGGGGTGCAGCGAAGTTTGTTGACTCTGCACAGTTGAAACCGTGATTGAAGCCCGCGTGATAACCGTATGGGAACGTTATCATAATCTCACCGGCTTCTTGCGTTACTTTATTCACCGGTACGGAATATTGCTTCAGAATCTGCGGTGAGATCAACGTCATCTTGTGTCTCAGGAACGCTTGGCATGTTTTAGCTGACGTGGGGAAGAAACCGGACGCGATTCGCTCAAACCGTTTCCCATGTTCCGGAGGAATGGCATACCATGTTTTCGGTTCACCGAAATGTAAATAGTTTATGGAGTACAAATCCATGTCTTCAGTGTGCCAAGCGAACGTTGTCTTCCACATACCAAAATACAGGTAAGCCGTGTTCACACCATCGATTTCGATACCGTAATCCGAGTTGACAAAGTCCAGGATTGTACCAAGATGGTTGATATTCCACTCCTTAACATCAGGATCCGTGATGCTGCCGTTAACATCGGCTCCGTATATCGGGGCTACATACGTAACATTCTTCCAGTATTTCCTCTCCAAATCATCGTAGCTGGAGTGTTTAGGAGTGCAGTACTTCGCAGAGTTGGCCATTACAGCAAATTGCTTGACAGACATGGATTTCTTCTGAATGTTGATCTGTTGGAACAAACCTTGCTTGCCAGTCACCACCTGGCAGATTGGCGACGGGATCACGACGTCCAGCTGATCCAAGTCGTAGCCAGTCTTCCGGGGAACCCATTCAGGTGGAGGGATCACCTTTGCAAGCCCCGCTTTGTGAGCACCCTTAGATTCCATGTACTGAATGTACTTGTTGAAATCTTTAAACTCGTCCCAAGTCGGACGGAACACTTGGATGGCCACACCACCCGCGCACGACGCCACATCGTCCCCCATCACAGACATTGTCCACAATAATCACACACGATGTCCGAAAATCAACAATATTTCATCACTTCAACATCAGATTTTACAATGTTACAAATGTTTGTATATTACACCACAGTCCCAGACGCCATTTATATTATTTAACACCACCACACGCCGATTCAGTTCAAATGTCCAGATATAAACCACGCGATAATTGTATCGTAATTATGTGAAAACATTATCAGTAAAATGGCCGACCGACTTGAATGAGATGCGCTGCGCTTGCTTGCAACAAAATCCCTTCACACAAATCGAAATACACTTGAAGCTGCATAGGCCAAAATGTGTCACGTACACACCAAAAATCTATGGGATTCACAGGACTTTAGCTTATGTAGCTTCAACGCAACACCGGCCACGGCTCGATTAGTGTTTGAATGTTGGCATCTATTTTGACAGTTGTCTGTCAATACAAATCTATTTTCGTGATTTGAGGTTACAAATGGATTTTTCGATGTTTGTTTACGAGATTTTATTGAGCTCACCTGAAATGATTCTTCGAATTCTTCAACTAAATTTCCGCTTCCATTTGATGGGGTCGCCATTGTATTTGTATGGTAAATTATGGTACTTTGTTATTGTACGTCACTACTGAACGAAAGATGGGGAACGAATGAGCGTATGCGTACAGTCGCGGGTCGGCCAAGTTGAGCGCATGTTGAGCACATCGCGTCGTTTTTACGTCATTTCGCGACGCTTTTGTTGTTATATTTGTTTGGGCTCGTGCTCGCCTTCAGCTGATTGTGCGCGACGCCGCGGTAGACCGTAGTTTAGTGTTGTAGTGGTAGGCGGACTACGTCATTCGTTCATTTAAAATATATTAATTACTTTATAAATTACACAGTATTTTGCTGTTGATTACGTGTACGTACATTTTATAATTCCTGGTATTAGGACAATGTTCAGTTATAAAATTATTTAAATGTAAATAAATAATTACCTACGCTGTTTTGTCGTAGGGATTTAATAAAATATCTATAACAATTAATTCATATACGTATGTTCATGCGTCCCGCCTGTGCTTACCGAGTGGGATAAAGAATGTTGTTTGCATTCGGATTGCAAAAACAGAAATACTAATTATATAAAGGTGTTGGAGAAGCGTCTAATAAATAGATCATTACATTCCCCATAAAAGAAAACTTTATTATTACGATTACAAATACCAGTACCAAATCATGACCGGAGTCGTGAATTACCTATTTAACTTATTTTTTCTTGAGGATATAAGTATGCTAATTAATGGGGGAGGAGGAACGTGCATTAAAAAAAAGTAATTTATACATAATTACTTATAATAATTGTAACAACAAATACCTAAACAAAAAAATAACAATATCCATAATTTTGCTGCATCAAAAGGGCATCTGCTCAGCAGCACTTATGATCCGTCCACGAAAGCTGATGGATCACGATACTTATTTTCATCAGACATCCTGTGACAACACCGCGCATTTACCCCAACGCGACAAAGAGCCCATTCTAGGCCCGCCGAGACAGATTTAATGCGCAGTACTTACGGTTTACGGGGGAGCATAACTGAAAAGTAAGGAACTAATAAACACAAAAATAATTGTGAAACATGTGATTATAGTGGGGGGAGGGGGATCTTAGTCCAATCTCCCTCTCCCCCTCCCCACATTATCTCCTTGACACAGTGACCACTCGGTCAATTCATTCACGAGTATACAGTAGACGGTAGGTAGATATAACGGGTACGATGCATCAATGTTTACGTTCACGGTCGTTGACTTTTGCGCGGTTAGGTTGGTAGCGCCGTGTGCTGTCATTATCAGCTGTTCTGCTACATAGCGGGGGAAGGTAAACAAAAATGAATTTTCCATGCGCGAAGTTGTTTACTGATGACATCATCACGGTAATTTATGTATTTTTGGTGTTCTGTATGTTTTTTTTTTATTGAATAAGATCGCTGTCACGCGGATTCATCATCATACATAAAATAATAATGATGATCATTTATCATCATCAATCAACTTTCAATGTAGTGCACATGGACACTAAAAAGGGATGGAGATTATTGATACAAACTATCCCCCATTACATATTAAAGAATTTGAATTCGTAATTCCCAGAAATAAGCAGTCAAAAATACTGTAGCTGACGTGACGTCAGTCTCGGGTCCGTTATCAAAGTGATGACTATATTTCAAACGCAAGCCGGTTTGAGCTTTATGACTAATGAATTAGGTACAAAATGAATTGAAAGAATCTGTGATGAAAGGACTAGGTATAAAAAAAACCACACAGGTACATAAAATATAAAAAATTGGAATTACGGACTTATGTTTCGTTGGACCTTCGCTTGACGAAAAGTGAAAGTCAAATGACTGCTGCGGCAACGGACGGGACAAGTTACCATATCACTTGTCTGTTAGTTACCATCGCCCCATGCCCGGATCCCGAAAGGAGACAAATAAACTTCACTCTTTATTTGTAATTAGGGGAAGTGTATAGAAACAATATTTTTTACAATCGTTAATTTTTTACAACATTTTATTTATTTTTTTTACAATATTTTAACTGAATAATTAATACGGATTGTTTTCATTCGCTTCTGATGATTTGCACATTATATGCGCACACAAGCTCATTCTGATGCTTTGAAATAATCACACATTTGACCTTGTACATAAGTACCTACCTACCTACATTATATTTAAATGAGCGGGTAGGTTAGTTAGTGGTTAGTTATTACGATAATTAACTATTTCGTTTTATTCAGAAAAGGTTTTATATACAGATGATATCTTTAGATTCTGGAGAAAGACGCATTATTATTATGAATGGATTCTCGTCACGACGGTCATGGCATCGTGTAGGTATTTGTAGGTATTGGGAGGTGAATGAACTTTATAGATACCTACCCTATGTCTAACTAAAATAACTAAATCGTGTCCGTAAGCTGTCATGAGATACCTTTATTATAAACGGCGCTTAATATATCGATGAGATGAGAGAGGGTAATCTTTCACTCATTGCTATTATTATTTATTATTATTGGTCACCAATATTTTTTTCTATCGGAAATGAGAATTCAGAAGTACCAACCTTGCAAATTAAATTACCTCTATGGTACAGAACACGGTAGATTCATTTAATCTGCGGTGGAGAGCTGTAATCATAGACAAGTAGTAAAACCACGGCTATGAAAAATAAAACAAACTTTAAAATGGCGTCGCCAGGGTTGCCGACGATAATCTGCTAAAATCCCCAAACACTTACACGAAATCTCCCATATTGCATTAATAGTAAGGAAAAATCATATTCAAAGTAAAACAATTCTCCAGAAAAATAAACCAAACGAAAATTTCAAGAATACGTATAATACAATCCTCAGATCTCATTCCATATCAAGCCTAAGTGAATGAATTATTTTGTTTTGGAATGGCGCAACACTAATATTTACAAAAAGCTATTGGAGAGGGGAGCAAGCAGAATTAGCTACCAGGACCAGAGAAATTTATTTGTTTCTATTCCCCAATAAGCTTAGTTTTACCCGCAGTTTTCGGAATTATGCATAAATTGGCAACCCTCGGCATCGAAAAAAAAATAGCGACATAACCTCCTCGCTGACATTTGTTTTGTTGATGGATGCGCATTTAATTTGTAATCTACTGGATAAAATATTTAATTATTAAGTGTGATACAGTGAAATATAACTCTATAACATTGTTTAGTGTAAGTAAAAATACAACATGGCTGACGCGGCTGCCAGGCAGCTGCAATATGAGTACAAAGCTGTAAGTAACATTTATACATTTATGCAGTCTCCTTTCCTCCTTCCGCTATAGTTTAAATTGCTCTAATGCTATTACTTCTGCTCCTAAATGCATCTCGAAACATTAATCCCTTAAGATATCTTATATCCGAGTCCGTATGTTATTTAAACAAGGTCATAAAAACTCTAAACATAACCTATGATTTTCAGAACTCAAATCTTGTGTTGCAAGCCGATGTGAGACTTATAGAGCGCCGTGGTCGCGATGAGGCGACGGGAGAGGTGTTGTCCCTGTCCGGGAAACTCGGCGGGACCAGGATGGGTGACCGTGCGCAAAGAACGAAGCCTGATAAAGCTGAGGAAAGGAAAGCAAAGTGAGTTGTGTTTTTTAAATAAATAAATAACCCAATACATGCCACGCCGGGCCACACAGCGCCATCTAGCCCCAAACTAAGCCGAAGCTTGTACTATGGGTACTAGACAACTGATAAACTTACTTACTTTTTTTTTGTAAATAAATACATATTATACATAGAAAACACCCAGACCAATACAAACAGACATGTTCATGCACACAAATGTTTGTAATGTGTGGGGATCGAACCTTGTGGGTTCGCTTGGCTGAGAAGGCAGAGGTCACTACCAATTGAGCCACCGAGCCAGTCAAGTAACTAAGTCTTATCATTTGTTTGCCTATGTGATACTGGTTTGTAGGATTATTCCCCTATACACTAAGTGGTCCTGAAATGCATCCAGAAACATTTCATGGTCCTTTGGAAATTAAATTAACAGTACAAATCAGATTTAAAAGGTCACCTGTGGAAGTCCCTCCACCGTATAGTCTTGCTACTATGAAAAATAAAAAATGTATATGGGATACTAGGATAAATGGGTTGGGAATGGGCACAGATTGCATAACATTTTGTAACAATTTATTGCACAATATTTGTGTATGGCGAGTTTTCCCTCTATTGGGTTGTATTTTCCTGCTTATTTGTTTATTTATTTAATCTTTATTGCATAGTACTTTATTGCACCAACGGCGGACTTAATGCCACATAGGCATTCTCTACCAGTCAACCATTAGGCTAAGCAGAAAGTAATTATAAGGTAGTGTGTGACATAGTTAATTTAAGACACAATATTTCAAACACAATAATAAAATATGATAACAATAAGATGCAAATAGATACATACACACTTATGCATTATCTGGGTACATAGTAAGGGTAAAGGCGACAGGCGCGGTAAGTTTGATGCTAGGTTTACACGCGTGCCACGCAGCCCGGGATTTTTGGCATCAGTATCGATCACTAATCACCCCTGATAGTTATTTTGAAAAAATATTTCATGTACAGAATTGACCTCTCAACAGATTTATTATAAGTATATAGATAATCTAAAAGACGAACTAATTACAATGTGTACGGCAACGGTTGGATGTATGCTGGTGATGTTAAATCAAATCCCCGTTTCAGACGTCAAAAACGCGACGAGGCGTCGTACGAGCTGTCCAAGTCGAAGACGGCTCGCGTGGCGTGGGCGGACGACGCGCCCGGCGTGCTGTACCGGCCGCGCGCGCAGCACACGCGCCACGCGTACGAACTGCTGTTGTCGTTCATGCAGAGCGCTCTGGGGGACCAGCCGAGGGATATACTGTGTGGAGCTTGCGATGAGGTGAGCATTGTTAATTATTAATTACATTTAACATACATACATAAAAGAGGTAGGGCATAGCGAATCTTCGCTCGAATTGAGCTACCCGTCTGGGGAAGGACCTCCACCCTATAGCAGAGACCAAATCCTTCCATTTGCAACGATCCTGGCACACAACTTTTATACACTTGGTATTTCACAATACATAGCACCAAAACATACACAAGTTGGACAGTCAACACATGTGACAGACATACAAAGAAATACATACAAAGTATACACACAAATAATTTAACCTCCTTCTCGAGTGAGAACCCAACCAATACCATGTTTTGCTTCGTCCACAAATGACAGTACATTTAGAGACCAAAAAAGTATATAACGAGAGTGTGAATGGATCTGGGAAGACGAAGAAGGACCTTGACCAAATAGAAAGTGTGGTAGAATCGAAAAAAAAAATGGTAAAATAGAATACACTTTCTTTGGACAACTAACACAAGGAAATTATTATAGAGAGATGATAGGGCATCATTCATGCAGAGCGCTCTGGGGGACCAGCCGAGGGATATACTGTGTGGAGTTTGCGATGAGGTGAGGTGATTATATATTGCACACCACACAAGCTAAATACCACAGGCTGGTAAAATATCCCTACTATATTACTGATTGCATTTTTGGGATCAGTATCGATCACTAATCACCCCCTGATTTTGAAAATTCAATTCAATTCAATTCATTTATTTCTATAAAGTAACACAGACTCATTTTGGTTAGTAATACATACTTAATGACTATGTTAGTAAGGACACATAATCACATAGAACATTAAAGAATTAAATTGGCCATTCCTGCACCACTCCCCCCGAAATGGTACAAGAACGGCTTATAATATATTTTACTAGCTGTGCTCGCGGCTTCGTCCGCGTGGAATAGTTATTTTTTCCCCTTTTTTTTTTTACATTTTCCCTTATTTCTGCGCTCCTAATAGTTGCAGCGTGATGTTATATAGCCTAAAGCCTTCCTCGTTAAATGGTCTATTCAACACAAAAAGAATTTTTAAATTCGGACCAGTAGTTCTTGAGCACAGATATCTCCAATAGATACCGCACATAAGATATCGCGCGAGAGGTAATACATCAGTGCAATGCAGGCGCGAAATACGCATGCGCTTAAAGTGCGTCAGTACCACGGTCAGTACTGACCAGAAGTCAGACCCGTGTGTATCGGAGACACTTTTAATAGTTTGTAGAACATAAACGTATGAATCTTAGTATTGAACTCCTTGGCGCCGGAGCTCAAGTTACGATGGAAAATATTTGACAGATGTTAGCTCGCGTTGATGTCTTTTTTCATGATCCCTTTCTTTCATTACCAATTTCACTATTTTTATCCCTTTCTAGCATAGACACGTTTGACAATAGTGTTACAATGTATTACTTTCAAGTATATCGATAATGCAAGATGAGAAAAATTTTAGTGTTTCTACTTTAGATTTCCAAAGTGTCCTGAGAGAACATTAAAATGGACAAATGCCGCACCCTGCTGTTAGAGACATTTACATAGGATAGTTTTCAATGTATGAAGGATAGAAGACGAGTAAATGAAAACTGCTGTGATTACTTCACCTAACCATATTTATAACTATACTCATTTGAATTTTTTTTTTCCCAAGACATGCCACGCTGGGCCACACAGCGCCACCTAGCCCCAAACTAAGCCGAAGCTTGTACTATGGGTACTAGACAACTGATAAACTTACTTAGATACATTTAAAAATACTTATAATGTCAAAACGGCAGTTGAAATGTATTATTTAACGTATGTATTTTAGTAAATTGATCATTTTACGGGATCTTGCCGTAAAATCATCCGACGAAGGTGAGGTGAACGTTGATTGGTTCAATGGCTCACGTGGCGTTATCCCGGCAACCAATCAGGGAACAGTGTATTAAGTTACGGGTAATAGTGCACCGTTAAATAGTACATTGAGCAACGATTGGCCCATTTGAGGACGATTTTACTTGTGTCAAAATCGTAAATTATTAAATGACTGTCAGGCTATCGTAAGTTGATTAACTAACTGAAATCCATTGCGTTAAATAATACATTTCCACTACCGTTTGTTATATTCCGAAAGATAATCAACTACCTAGGAAATTGATCAACTTACGATTCTTGCTATTTTCCGGTGACATATATAAACATATATTTATATACATACATAGATAAATATCCAGTATTGCACAAAATACTGAAAAGGTGATACAGACATAATCTAGTCTAATATACCTGATTGGTAATTTTTCGATAAAATTATCGACATTGCACAATACAAATGTACATCACTTGAGAAATGAGTTACGTCCCCCGCACACCCTTCCATACCACCTGAAATTGACTCGCGAAACTCAAAGCAAAATGCCGAACATGCGGCATCTATTGGGGGTAATCTGTGTTCTTGAGATTAGCGCGTTCAAACAAACAAACAAACTCTTCAACTTTATAATATTAGTTAAGATGTACAGAATTGACTTCTCTGAGATTTAAATAGATTAAGTGTAAAATTAATACATTGTATTACAGTTTTCTTTCTTGTTTACAGGTGTTGGTAGTGCTCAAAAACGACAAATTGAAAGACCCGGAGAAGAAGAAAGAAATTGAATTGCTTTTGGGGCCGATACCAGACGAGAGATTCGCACTGCTGGTTAATTTGGGTAAGATACATTTTTGATTACAACTAGCTTCGGCTGAATGGAATGTAATAGGCCTCTGTTGCCGTAAAAAAAATGTAATTAGTCCGTCTTTTGGATAATTCAAAAATAAAAGACACATATTTTTTCATTTGTAAATTAGATCAAAAATGACAATGATATTGTAGCATATACGAACATACGAGATGTAGCATACACGAACATACAAACAGACACACACAACTACACACACTGTCAAACATCTGACAGTGACATCTGTCGTCTCGTCAGTCAGTCTGCGCCCCACTGCCGCCGAGTAAAGACGTGTTCGTGTGAGGATAGCGAGCATTCATTATTTTATTGTTCATACTTATTTCATATGTGAATTAGTGTCTACTACAGGTATTATTTTTGTGTAATGTGATTATGGGTATATCCTCCAGATGTTTTCCCTAAGTGGCGAACAACTGGAGAGGCCTATGTCCAGCAGTGGACTGCAATAGGCTGATGATGATGATGATGAAATAATAACTAAACCAAAATTTTAGGTAAGAAGATTACAGACTTCAACATAAGCTCGGCAACGGAAGGGAACACTGAAATAGACGAGACTTACGGTATCAACGTGCAGTTTGAGGAGTCCTCGGAGGAAGACGACGAGGACGCCTACGGAGAGGTGAGTTTGATATTACTCTGTAGTAGTGATTCACATTCGCGAATATCCGCATATTTTTCAATATTCGCATTGGCATTCGTATTCGCAAAAATTATGTGAATATTTAACGAATGTTTTTAATAATCAAAAAGGAAATTTTTATTAAATCATATTTCTACATTCTTAATTAAAGTCTCATTTATGAAATAAAAGCCGGCCAAGTGCGAGTGGGACTCGCGCACGTAGGGTTCCGTACATACAGTTAAATAAATGTTTTTCTTTATTTTTTATTATATTGGAGTTGATTGAATGAAAAAGAAATTGGTAATTTATGACTTATAAAAAAAACTACTGTCTAGATCTCATTTAAATCAATTTTAGTTAGTAGTTTGCATACCTACTAATACACATATACACTCAAGAGGCACAATTAACCGCCCAATTCTTTATTGTGGCATACCTTTGGTTATAATAACTAAGCGCTTGATGATTTTTATCGTTTTATGTAAACAACACCAACATATTTTAGTGTTTTTCATCTGTAATGATGTAATCTTTAATATTGCTAAAGATAATAATTAATTCTAAAATACAATATGTTTGTCTATCAGGTTCGCGAGGAAGAAAAGGAGGAAGGTGAGGGAACTGATACGGAGAAGGGCAAGGAGAGCTCCGGGGATGAGGACAGCGACGGAGAGGGCAAGAAGAATGCTATACACGCAAACGTGAGTATATATAGGGATGTTTTGGGGGTCGAAATAATAAAATCCTATCCTACTATCCTACTAATATTATAATCCTATCCTACTAATATTATAAATGCGAAAGTTTGTATGGATGGATGGATGTTTGTTACTCTTTTACGCAAAAACTACTGAACGGATTTTAATGAAACTTTACAGGAATATAACTTATACATTGGATTAACACATAGGCTATGATTTATAAAAATATTCAAACGGGCAGAGCCGCGGGCAGCAGCTAGTAAAATAAATAAACCCAAGACATGCCACGCTGGGCCACACATCGCCATCTAGCCCCAAACTAAGCCGAAGCTTGTACTATGGGTACTAGACAACTGATAAACTTACTTAGATACTTTTTTTTTGTAAATAAATATTATACATAGTAAACTCCCAATATTTATATTTAGTTAAACCCAATTACATTATATTTAGTCCGATTTAGATCATACAAATGTTTTGGACGCGTATTTTTCCTTTTTTCATTCAAATAAACAATAGCAAAGATACAAGGCATCATCAAAGTTATGATGGGAGTCTTTGACGTCACTTTGTGTTATGGGTATCAGAACAACGAAGGTTCCTTGGCTGGCTCAATTGGTAGTGACCCCTGCCTTCTGAACCAAGGGTCGTGGGCTCGATTCCCACCCGGGACAAACATTCGTGTGATGAACACTTGTGTTTGTTCCGTGTCTGGGTATTTATATTTGTATTTAAGTATTTTACAGTTCACAACCTTTCGACGGTTTACAATCTCGCGAGATAGATCATAATCTAACTGTATTTACAATTTTACGGTGACGGTGGTTTTTTGTGAACCTTCGTTGTTCTGATACCCATAACACAAGTGCTTAAGCTACTTACTTTGGGATCGGGGCAATGTATGTGATGTTGTCTGATATTTATTTATTTATGATATTTATTATCCTATTAAATATACACTGTGTACGTTCCAGTTATCCGAAGAGCAGTCTCAGAAGCGTCGCGACACCATCCTCCACCCCATGGACATCGACGCGTACTGGCTGCAGAGGCGGCTGTCCAGACATTTCCCTGACGCCATGGTGTCACAGGTATGGGATTTTTTCAAGTCTTAGATGAAGAAGAAAGAAAAAGGGATGTAAGGGAGCGACCTATCACCTGTAATGATAGGTCGCTCTTTTACATCCTAAACGTTACATTCAATAACTTGACGAGTTGTCCTTTAGGCATTCAATTGAATGTCGTCATTCAATGAACGCGCTAGCCATTCAATTGAATAGGAGATTCAACCAGATGACTGCGGCATATATAATACTGACATATGACATATATTGACTGGCTCGGTGGCTCAATTGGTAGTAACCCCTGCCTTCTGAACCACGGGTCGTGGGTTCGATTCCCACCCGGGACACTCGTGTGATGAACACTTGTGTTTGTTCCGTGTCTGGGTGTTCATATTCGTTTTTAAGTATTTATTTGTAAGTACCTTCGTTGTTCTGATACCCATAACACAAGTGCTTACGCTACTTACTTTGGGATTAGAGCAATGTATGTGATGTTGTCTGATATTTTAAAAAAATAGTCTTAAGCTATCCGTGCGGCAAGAAGCGAGTCATACCCAATACGAGAGCCTGTGACAACTCACTGGGTAGACTTTTTTTTTATATAGTAGCTCGACATAATGGCTTCCCTTCGCCTGATGGAAAGCTAAAGAGAAGCCCTAGTCGCTGTGACAACTGGCAAGTAACTGTTTAGTTACCTGTCAGTTGCCACTACCATGCCGGCCCAACCCTAACCCCCCACGAGCTCCGGAAACCCTACTCACCGGCAGAAACACGACCCGGAGGTCATTTGGCTGCGGTATTCTATAGGGTGGAGGTCCTTCCCCGGACGGGCGGCTCAATTCGAGCGAAGATTCGCTATGCCATACCTCTCTCGAACTTGTACCATTTGTAACTCAAGATTATTGGAAATAAATTAATTTTTATTTATTTATTTCCAGGGCAAATCCAGCGAGGTCCTGAAGGCGTTAGCGGAGGCGGCCGACGAGCGGGACCTGGAGAACAGGCTAGTGTTGCTGCTCGGCTACGACTGCTTCAGCTTCGTGAAGCTGCTCAACAAGTACCGATACACCAGTGAGTTTTTTTTTCTAAATGACTACGATGATGGCCAGGGCGGCCTTGTCATCATCACCGGACTGTTGGGGGAGCGGAAGGCTCTCACCCTAATGTTGGGGGAGCGGAAGGCTCTCACCCCTAATGTTGGGGGAGCGGAAGGCTCTCACCCCTAAAGTTGGGGGAGCGGAAGGCTCTCACCCCTAAAGTTGGGGGAGCGGAAGGCTCTCACCCCTAATGTTGGGGGAGCGGAAGGCTCTCACCCCTAAAGTTGGGGGAGCGGAAGGCTCTCACCCCTAAAGTTGGGGGAGCGGAAGGCTCTCACCCCTAAAGTTGGGGGAGCGGAAGGCTCTCACCCCTAATGTTGGGGGAGCGGAAGGCTCTCACCCCTAAAGTTGGGGAGCGGAAGGCTCTCACCCCTAATGTTGGGGGAGCGGAAGGCTCTCACCCCTAAAGTTGGGGGAGCGGAAGGCTCTCACCCCTAAAGTTGGGGGAGCGGAAGGCTCTCACCCCTAATGTTGGGGGAGCGGAAGGCTCTCACCCCTAATGTTGGGGGAGCGGAAGGCTCTCACCCCTAAAGTTGGGGGAGCGGAAGGCTCTCACCCCTAAAGTTGGGGGAGCGGAAGGCTCTCACCCCTAAAGTTGGGGGAGCGGAAGGCTCTCACCCCTAATGTTGGGGGAGCGGAAGGCTCTCACCCCTAATGTTGGGGGAGCGGAAGGCTCTCACCCCTAAAGTTGGGGGAGCGGAAGGCTCTCACCCCATAGTTGGGGGAGCGGAAGGCTCTCACCCCTAATGTTGGGGGAGCGGAAGACTCTCACCCCTAATGTTGGGGGAGCGGAAGGCTCTCACCCCTAAAGTTGGGGGAGCGGAAAGCTCTCACCCCTAACACCAGTGAGTTGATCCATCAGGCTTGGTGGCTCATTTGATAGTGACCTCTGCCCTCTGAGCCAAGGGTCGTGGGTTCGATTCCCGCACAGTACAAACATTTATGTTCATGAACAACAAAAAAAAAGTATCTAAGTAAGTTTATCAGTTGTCTAGTACCCATAGTACAAGCTTCGGCTTAGTTTGGGGCTAGATGGCGCTGTGTGGCCCAGCGTGGCATGTCTTGGGTTATTTATTTATTTATAATAATTATGTTTCCTCCACAGTACTCTATTGTACTAAGCTGGCATCCTCGCAGTCTGAGAGCGAGAGGGCGTCCATCCGCGAGGAGATGTCGAAGCAGCCTCACCTGCAGAAGATACTGGCGCAGCTGGAGACGGGGAAGGGGGATGACGAGGTAAGGCAGGGACAGGACGAAGGCTGGTGAAAGGGGGGGAGGGAGATACAATAGAAGCAACAAACACACGTGCTGGACAGCGTTGTCATCCGCATACCATCCAGACGATGGTGGCGCGCACCAAGAGGTTTAGTTCCTCGTTCCTGCCCCGTGCCATTAAGTCATGGAATGCCCTTCCAGCTCATGTGTTTCCTTCCTCTTACAATCCTGGAGTGGAGGTGGAGAAAGGTCATCCAGGAAGCTTTTCTTATAAAAAAAAATAGAGATGTTTCCAGGGTCAAAATAATTGCATTATATTTAGTCCGTATTTTAGATTATAAAGAGCCGTGGTAGCCTAGTGTTAAGATCGTCGCTTCACACACGTGAGGTCGTCGGTTCGAAACCGCGCGGGGCACGCACCTCTGGATTTGCAAAAATCTATGTGTGGAATTATACCACTAGCTTAGCGGTGAAGGAAAACATCGTGAGGAAACCTGCACATCCAGTTTAATTCTGAATGTGTAAGCATGATCCAAATTTGTCTCCCTTTGAGCTGGTTGCCGGTGTGTCTGCACCCACCACACCGTTACGCCCCTATGAGTGGATCGTGCCCCCGCACTCACCACTCGGGGCACGAAGGAGAGGCTCAGAGGGCAGGGCCTTTAACCTATTGGAGGCCCTGGACATATTAGGATAATGGGGCCCCTGTTGTCTTTGAAAGAACACTGTTTCGTCTGCTCTGACAGGAATTAGGCACTTTGTATTTGAGCAGAGGGGCCCCATCGATCGCGGGGCCCTGGGCACTTGCCCATAGTGCCCACTGGGAAAGAGGGGTCTGTCAGAGGGCATAATGTATGTCATCAACATCAGCCTATTACAGTCCACTGCTGGACGTAGGCCTCTTCAGTTGTTCGCCACTTAGAGCAAACATCTGGAGGATATACCCATAATCGCCACGCTGGGCAGGCGGGTCGGCGATCGCAGGGCGTAGCTTCTCGCTCCGGTGACGCTGCTGCCCGTCACCGGTCTTTAGTATTTAGCTACGCCTTCAATTGTGATGGTTATACCGCCACCAGTCGGTTGCCAGCGCCTCGTTTGTTATTCGGCAGGATGCACCACGGGCAGGTGAGGGTGGCTTGGAGCGAAAAGATGATAGGCCGCTCCCTTACATCCCATCCTTATAATGTGCTAGCTGTGCTCGCGACTTCGTCCGCGTGGAATAGTTATTTTTTCCCCGTTTTTTTTACGTTTTCCATTATTTCTTCGCTCCTAATAGTTGCAGCGTGATGTTATATAGCCTAGAGCCTTCCTCGATAAATGGTCTATTCAACACAAAAATAATTTTTCAATTGGGAATATACATGACTTTTTTTTATGGATATATTGAGATCTTTTGTCTTCCAGATACATAAATATCGAAGAATTTTTAAACTATCTTTTCTATTAAGCGAGTTATAAAGCGTTAAAGTTATTGATTAGACAGAGAGATCCGATGCGGTAGTTGACGTCACGTACCGTAAGCGCCGTACTAACTCCATAGAAAAATCTGTTTCGCGAGAGAGAGACGGATATATTCACTTTCAATGACTGTATCTCGCCCATTTTTCAACCAATTTTGATTTTGTTTTCACTGTTCGTAGTAGATTTTGATCTATTTTACGATAAATTAGTAAATACCTGAAACTATTTTTCATGCATATTCCCTATTCGGACCAGTAGTTCCTGAGATTAGCGCGTTCAAACAAACAAACTCTTCAGCTTTATAATATTAGTTAAGATGTGTGTAACTCGCTCCGTCCCCCTCAGACGGAGCAGTCCGAAGCCCCCCGCAAGCGCCACAGGGGCGCCGCCGAGCACGACGCGGAGCCCGACGCGGCCGGGCAGGTGGCGGGCGCGCGGCGGGTGCTCCCGCTGGAGGACCTGGTGTTCGCGGCCGGGGCGCACTTCATGGCCAACAAGCGCTGCCAGCTGCCCCCCGGGTCCTTCAGGAAGCAGCGCAAGGGTGAGTGAATAAATAAATAACCCAAGACATGCCACGCTGGACCACACAGCGCCATCTAGCCCCAAACTAAGCCGAAGCTTATACTATGGGTACTAGACAACTGATAAACTTACTTAAATACTTTTTTTTTGGTAACTTTGTGATAATATAATATAAACTATAAAGAGGAAAGATTTGTACCTATTTTTGTATGTTTGTAATGTATAGGCTCCGAAACTACTGGACCAATTAAAGCTACACTATCCCCGTGAACATAGGGTATATTATATTTATAAAAACGTTAGGGATCCGTGCTAAAAGTTTAATAATGTAACCGAAGGTGTGAAAAATTACCAAAAAGCTATCTTTCTAGCTGACGTCTATTGAAAACGTTACCATAGCAACCTAAACAACCCGAAGCGATGCGAGGGCGAGGCTAGTATTATAAATAGTAAACACCCAGACCAATACAAACAGACACGGTCATGAACACAAATGTTTGTACTGTGCGGGAATCGAACCTTCGACCCTCGGCTCTAAGGCAGAGATCACAACCAAATGAGCCTTTGAGCTAGTTTGTGTCTGGGTGTTAAGTACATATAAATGTTGCAATGAGCTTGCCACATACAATATTTAAATATATGTATATATGTATTCATACATAACTCAAAGGTGACTGACTGACATAGTGATCTATCAACGCACAGCCCAAACCACTGGTCAGATCAGGCTGAAATATAACATGCAGGTAGATGTTATGACGTAGGCATCCGCTAAGAAAGGATTTTGATCAATTCTGCCCCCAAAGAGATAAAATAGGGGATGAAACTCTATTCCACGCGTACGAAGTCGCGGGCACAGCTAGTTTACTTATAATAATAACCCAAGACATGCCACGCTGGGCCACACAGCGCCTCTAGCCCCAAACTAAGCCGAAGCTTGTACTATGGGTACTAGACAATTGATAAACTTACTTAGATAATATATATTTTTTGTAAATAAATACATATTATACATAGAAAACACCCAGACCAATACAAACAGACATGTTCATGCACACAAATGTTTAAACAAATAATGATAAAAGCAAGAAGATAATTAAAAGAATATTGTTGAATATTGGTGTTTTCCATGTATAATATGTATTTATTAAAAAAAAAAATGTATCAAAGTAAGTATATCAGTTGTCTAGTACCCATAGTACAAACTTCGGCTTAGTTTGGGGCAAGATGGCGCTGTGTGGCCCAGCGTGGCATGTTTTGGGTTATTTATTAATTATTGTTATTTCGTGTGCATTAATAAAACGACGTATTTATTTATCCAGATATATTGACAGAGCCCAGTGGAAGTCTTTGGAGGAGGCCTATGCCAACAGGCACACTGAAGACGAAACTATAGATAGTTTGTGTTAATCATAACTATTGTAACAACTACTTCAGAATAAAAGACTTTTTATTATTATTTATTATTTATTTATCCTCTTTTAATCCCATAGGATACGAAGAGGTCCATGTACCAGCTTTGAAGCCCAAGCCGTTCGACGAGGACGAGACTCTCGTGCCCATCGAGAAACTGCCCAAGTACGTGCAGCCGGCCTTCGAGGGGTTCAAGACTTTGAACAGGATCCAGGTGAGATGCCAACCCCCCATTTTTATTTGCCAGTAGAAACCTCTTAATATAATCAGTGTTTCTCTACTATATAATTTTATTTTTCTTGTATTTGTTTTCTTCCTGTATTTTGTTTGCTGTATTCGTTTGTTGTGTGTGTGTGTCAGTTTATGTAAATAATTTTTTATTTTTTTTTATATTGGCTCGACATAATGGCTTCCCTACGCCTGATGGAAAGCGAAAGAGAAGCCCAAGTCGCTGTGACAACGGGCAAGTAACTGGTCAGTTACCTGTCAGTTGCCACCGCCATGTCGGCCCAACCCTAACCCCTCACGAGCTCTGGAAACCCTACTCACCGGCAGAAACACGACCCAGAGGTCATTTGGCTGCGGTATTCTATAGGGTGGAGGTCCTTCCCCGGACGGGCGGCTCAATTCGAGCGAAGATTCGCTATGCCCTACCTCTCTTATCTATCTAAACATTTAAAACCTTGTTCGCAGAGTCGCATATCGAAAGCGGCGCTTGAAACGGACGAGAACCTCCTTGTGTGCGCTCCCACAGGCGCCGGCAAGACGAACGTCGCCCTCCTCACGATCCTCCGGGAGGTCGGCAAACACGTCAACGACGACGGCACCGTCAGCGCGCACGACTTCAAGATGATATACGTCGCGCCGATGCGCTCGCTCGTGCAGGAGATGGTGAGTCGGCTTTGGAGGACGTCCTCCATTCTTTGGAGGACGTCCCCCATTTTTTGGTGGACGTACCCCACGCTTTGGAGGACGTCCCCCGCGGTTTGGGGGACGTCCTCCACGCTTAGGTGCAGTCTCGCAGGCCTTAGGAGGTCTCGCCGCTTTTTAAAACTGTCTCGCCCCGTTTGACGTTTGTCTCGCTCCGATTTAATAAACGTTCAAAATCTATCTATACTTATAATAAATCTGTAGAAAGGTCAATTCTGTACATCTTATCTATATATATATATATAAAAGGAGAAACTGACTGACTGACTGACTGACTGACTGACATATCAACGCACAGCCCAAACGGCTAAACGTAGGCACTTGAAATTTGGAAGGGACGTAGCTTAGGTACCGTAGGGGTGCACTAAGAAAGGAATTCCCGAAATTCCCACGGGAACGGGAATTAGCGGGAAAATCCTTTTGTATGAAAAATCTAAACCGCTTAAGTTAGACGCTTGAAATTTGGCATGCAGGTACCTTAGTAAATATAAAGTTTAGTTATGGCTGTATTTTGAGAAATTCCCACGGGAACGGGAGTTAGCGGGAAAAAACTTTTGTATGAAAAAATCTAAACCGCGTAAGTTAGAACGCCACGCGGACGAAGTCGCGGGCAAAAGCTAGTTAAATATATTTTTAAAATAACTATTAAAGGATAATTAGTGATCGATACTGATGCTAAAAATGCAATGCTGTCTGTATGTTCGTTATAGAAACAAAAACTACTGAACGGATTTTAACGAAACTTGGTACAATTATTTTTTATACTCCTGGGCAGGTTATAGTATACCTTTCATCACGCTACGATCAATAGGAGCAGAGCAGTGAAGGTGTGGCGAACCCACTTGTATTTATTTCTGTAAGTTATACTTCTTGTTGTGTATGTCTTTCTATGGTGTTTTGGCTATGGCCTTTAGTTGTCAATTATATGACGTTCAAGCTCCACCGGCCTTTTATTTATCTTATTCTAAATTAATTCCTAAATTCTAAAAATCATTGTTTATTGCATCACATTCGGTTTGTAATATTGTGGTCCTTCGGCTTTAATTGAACCATGCCGGTGGAGCATTTTGGAGCTTATAAAAATTTTGTGACAGCGGCGTCATCTCACAAAGATGGCAGGGCTCCAGCCGCTAGTCGTAAATCTACGACACTAACGATAACGTCCGCCGCGGCTAGATCGCGAGCGTTAGCTGTTAGGGCAGAAACAGCTCGTCAAATTCAGGCTATAGATAGCGAGATTCGGGAGCAGGAGCTTGCAATTCAGGAGCAAAAGCGTGCTATTTCGGAGAAGAAACGCGCACTTTTACAGCTGGAGCTAGATGCCCAGCTCGCTGCCGTGAAATCGCATTCGCGGCGAGCGTCAAAAAATTATCAAACAGCTCCCGTCTCTGATCCCGCCCCTAAAAATAATAATTCTTTTTCAGATGAGATTCCTAAAAAGATAAATCTGGAATCTTGTGTGCGAGAAGTTGTAAATATTTTAAATAAATTAAAACCAAATAAAGAGGTAAGCGACCTTCCTATTTTTACAGGCGAATCCCCTTTGGACTGGCTAGCTCTAAAAAGAGCTTATTCAGAAACCAAAAGTAAGTGCTCAGCTGCCGAGAATATATTTAGGCTTAATAACGCCTTACGTGGCAGTGCTCGTGAGGCCGTTAAAGTGTTACTGGTTTCAGCAATCGATCCCGAGACCATCGTCAGCGCCCTTGACAGGCGTTTCGGCCGACCGGATTTGGTCGTCTGTCAAGAGGTGGCGAAGCTGAGAGCTTTGCCTGCGCTGTCGGGAGAATGTGAGGACCTAGCGTCTTTCACCTGCCATGTCCGCAACTGTGTAGAAGTCGTGCGCCTGCTAGACCGCCCGGAGTATTTAACTTCACCGGAGCTTCTACAGGTCACATTAAAAAAGCTTCCAACACTGTTGCGGACACGGTGGATGGATTTCGCAGCCGCGAGTTCTCACTCGGCCGCTAAGTTGGAGCTTTTAGCCGAGTTTCTGGAGCGCGAAGTGGACCTTCAGGCTCAGTTTGGTTTATTGACCGAAACAACAGTTAGTCAGCCTGTTCACTTCACTCATCCTATTAACTCCAATGATCCTCCTCTAAATCCAGTTCCTAGATCTAAATTACTTCTTCCTGGCGCTAAAAATCATAAAAGTCTTTCGGTGCAAAATTCTTATTGTTTACTTTGTAAATTTCCACATGAATTGACCAAATGTCAGTCATTTTTATTAATGACAGTGGCTGACAGATGGAAGTTTTTAAAAAATAATGGAATTTGTCAGAGGTGCTTGCAAAAAGGTCCGCATAGTTCATTATCATGTAGCTCTAAAAATTATTGCGGCATTAACGGCTGCTCTTTTAGGCATAATAAGCTGCTGCATGATAATGACTTTCGGGCACTTTCAGCGCATGTTAACCACCGTGAACAAGGTGTAACATCAGTAGTGGTTAACACCTGTAAATTAGATAAAACTAATATTCGAAATTTAGTTGCAGGTCTCGGCAAATCAATGGACGTTGAGGTGCAAAAGTCTTCTGTTTCCTCTTGTGCCGTGAGCACTCAAACAGAAACTTGTGAGAGATACAAAGATGTGTCTGTTGTGACCTCAGGTCCCTCGTGTAACAGAAATGGTTCTACGTCTGCACTGACTGACTCCACCATTGCTGAAAAAACAGGAGTACAGGACCCAAGAGGCACCGTTAGCTTAACCCGTGTTGGCGGTTTTAGTAAAAAGACAGGCGACCCCTATCCACAGGATTATCATCATTCAAGACTTCGATGTCGACCCGTAGCGCGCTTAACGCCATCGCCACTAATCTGGATAGCAAATAAATTTGACAATTGCTGTGGATTCAAAAGTCTTCCTCTTAGTGAGCATGAAATCTTTCATGATCACTTCAAGGAAGACCGTACTTGCACGGCGCCGTCAGTTGATCACGAGTCTAACTGGCATTCACGCGCGTGTAGTTGGCGCAGGCGTAAGCTGATACGCTAGTGTTTTAACCTTTATTTCAATATTCAAATGTTATTATCTTCGAAATCGATGCTCCTGTAAAGTTTGTTTGTCTGTTTGTTTTTTTTCTTTATAATATGTATATTAAGTTAGTCTTGTTTTAAGTTTTTACAATGAGATGTATAATAACGATTAATACCTACTAGTTAAATTTGTATGATAGCAGTTAGGTAAATAATTGTATTTAAATTTTAGACATTCTGTTGTAATTAATAGTCTATTTGAAGTTAGAGGTCGGAGAATAACGAAGACCGAAGAACAGATTCACTGCCAACCTGCTGAGGGAACCGAAAAGGCGATGTACGACCAGATTAATAAAAGCTTTCCGACTGTTAAAGCAATCCCTGTTAAAGCAACTCGTCGTCTGTACCTAGTATTTCTTCACGGGATGAGGATGAGGTGTTTATCTGGGCATCGGGCACTAGGTGTCAGTTTGTAGAATGCCGATGTCGGAGAAAACCCATTTCCCCTTGCCATTTTTGCTGCCCTTTTACCACTATTACAAATGATGGAAGATGTTTTGCGTTGTTGAAGGTGGAAGATGGAGATCATCATCCTATGTTCGAGGAGAAATTTCGAAAACTTAGCCTTTCAACTCTGATTACTTCGTTTGCCACGTATTCTGGGTGAAGAGCTTCTTGACGACGTATCTACATCCCTTTTTGGCTTGAGGCGTATCTTGAGTGGTCCCTTCGCAGTTGATGAAATGTTAAGTTGAAGAGAGCATGCAACATTCGACGTCACGACTAAGTCTTCTGTTAGGTAGTAAGCTTAACGACTTAAGTTTTATTATTTAAAGCTGATGTTAATTTATTTCCTTTTACCCAATGTTTTTTCATTTTTCCATTGATGAATAGACGATACTCTTGATTCTAGGTTTTAGTGTTTACGATGTAATATAGCTACATGATATGGTAGGTGATCAAGGTGTATATTGTAAGTTAAATTGCATGTGGTATTTATTGTCCTTTGAGTTGTTTATGTTCTATTTTTTTGCCTTCCTTTTTATACTCTTATTTTTAACTTTCATTTAACATAATAATATTTGTTTTAGTTTTTTTTTAAGAAAAAAGGGGAGAATGTGGCGAACCCACTTGTATTTATTTCTGTAAGTTATACTTCTTGTTGTGTATGTCTTTCTATGGTGTTTTGGCTATGGCCTTTAGTTGTCAATTATATGACGTTCAAGCTCCACCGGCCTTTTATTTATCTTATTCTAAATTAATTCCTAAATTCTAAAAATCATTGTTTATTGCATCACATTCGGTTTGTAATAGAAGGAAAATGTTGGGAAAACGGAAGACATTTTTGTCTTTATGTATGATCGCGCATCACGCAAAAAGTATTGCATGGAATTGAATTCTGTTTTCACCGGTGTATTGCTAGAAGTCTAACTTAAAATTTAGGTACCATTTTATGGATGTCCGCTATTTTTGAAACCCGATATCCACGCGTGATTCGCCGCCGGCACAGCTAGTGGTAAATAATAATGGTAACTTTATTTCCCCAGGTGGGTAACTTCAGCAAACGTCTGGCGGCGTACAACATGAAGGTGTCCGAGCTGACCGGCGACCACCAGCTCACCCGCGAACAGATCGAGGCCACGCAGCTGATCGTATGCACGCCGGAGAAGTGGGACATCATCACCAGGAAAGGTTAGTTTACTAGATAGATATAGGTGCAGTCTCGCGCTCTTTAAATGCAGTTTCGCCCCCCTTTAGGTGCAGTCTCGCCCCCCTTAGGTGCAGTCTCGCCCCCCTTAGGTGCAGTCTCGCCCCCCTTTAGGTGCAGTCTCGCCCCCCTTTAGGTGCAGTCTCGCCCCCCTTAGGTGCAGTCTCGCCCCCCTTAGGTGCAGTTTCGCCCCCCTTTAGGTGCAGTCTCGCCCCCCTTAGGTGCAGTCTCGCCCCCCTTTAGGTGCAGTCTCGCCCCCCTTTAGGTGCAGTCTCGCCCCCCTTAAGTGCAGTCTCGACCCCCTTAGGTGCAGTCTCGCGCTCTTTAGGTGCAGTCTCGCGCCCTTTAGATGCAGTCTCGCCCCCCTTAGGTGCAGTCTCACCCCCCTTTAGGTGCAGTCTCGCCCCCTTTAGGTGCAGTCTCGCCCCATTTAGGTGCAGTCATCATCATCATCAGCCTTTTGCAGTCCACTGCGGACATAGGCCTCTCCAGTTTGTTCGCCACTTAGGGCAAACTATACCAATAATTGCCACGCTGGGCAGGCGGGTTGGCGATCGCAGGGCGTAGCATCTCGCTCCGGTGACGCTGCTGCCCGTCATCGGCCTGTGGTATTTAGTAACGCCTTCAAATGTGGTTATACCGCCACCAGTCGGTTGCCAGCGCCTCGTTTGTTATTCGGCAGTACGCACCACGGGCGGGTGAGGTTGGCTTGGAGCGAAAAGATGATAGGCCGCTCCCTTACATCTCTTAGGTGCATTGTCGCCCCCAAACAAACAGACATGTTCATGCACACAAATGTTTGTTCTGTGCGGGACTCGAACCCACGACCCATGGCTCAGAAGGCAGAGATCACCACCAAATGAGCCATCGGTGCATCCTCATCCCTTGCAGAGATGTATTGATGGATCTATTCAATGACTCTTGTCTTCCAGGCGGCGAGCGTTCCTTCACCAATTTGGTGCGTCTGATCATCATCGACGAAGTGCATCTTCTGCACGACGAGAGGGGGCCCGTGCTGGAGGCTCTGGTGGCCAGGACCCTAAGGACCGTGGAGCAGACGCAGGAAGAGGTGAGTGCTATACCCTGTACGGGATCTTATAGGGGACCGCCGGTCACGGTTGACATCCCAAGTGGCTGTGCTCTCCTGGTACTTGGTGCTGGAGGCCATATCCTCAGGATCGTGGAGCACCCTGTACGGGACCTTATAGGGGGCCGTCCGTTTCGGCGGACTTCCCACTCGGCTGTGCTCTCCTGGTACTCTGTGCTGGAGGCGCTGGTCCCCAGGGTCCTCAGGACCGTAGAGCACCCTGTACAGGACCTTATAGAGGACCGCCGGTCACGGTCGACTTCCCAAGTGGCTATGCTCTCCTGGTACTCAGTGCTGGAGGCGATGTTGGCCAGGATCCTCAGGATCGGGGAGCGGACGCAGGAGGAGGTTAGTTGTCATCATCATCATCAGCTTGCCCCCAATGTCAATTGTCATTTGGATTTGCCATATTCACCGAACATGGTAAGCGCTATGGAGGCCAGTGCTACATACACTCTTTAGTGGTCATCATCATCATCATCATAGGTGAAGAGCATCTGCTGCACGACGAGAGGGGACCCGTGCTGGAGGCTCTGGTCGCCAGGACCCTAAGGACCGTGGAGCAGACGCAGGAAGAGGTGGGTACTATACCTTTTACGGACACTTATAGGGGACCGCCGGTCACGGTCGACTTCCCAAGTGGCTATGCTCTCCTGGTACTCGGCGCTGGAGGCGCTGGTGGCCATATCCTCAGAACCGTGGATGACCCTGTCCGGGACCTTATAGGGGACCGTCGGTCATTTTTTTTATGCAAGAGGCGGCAGACGAGCAAGTGTGATGCCTGATGGTAAGTCCGTTAAAATTACGCGTGACGTCAAAGAGTGGGAGTGTTTTCGCCGCTGAGTGACTTCAAAGACCCCCACTCCTACATTTTGATGCCTTGTATCTTTGTTATTTTTGTTTGAATGAAAAAAAGAAAAATACTTGTCCAATATATTTCTATAATCTAAAGTACGGACCAAATAATTATAATGTCATTATTTTGACCCTGGAAACAACCCTATTCTTTTGGTGTGCTACTATCTAATCGCTTAATTCTGTCTTGTACTCAGGTTCGCCTCGTAGGATTGTCCGCTACGCTGCCAAACTACACAGATGTGGCAGCATTCCTGCGCGTCCGTCCCGAGCAGGGCCTGTTCTACTTCGACAACTCTTTCAGGTTTGTTTTGTGTTCGTATCACGTATGTTTTGTGTTCGTATCACGTATGTTTTGTGATCATTTTAGGTATGTATAGTGATCACATTAGGTATGTTTTGTGATCTTATTAGGTATGTTTTGTGTTTGTTTCCTTAATGAAAATGTTATTTGCCTATGTAAACGATGCAGAGTTGTTTATAAAAAATATTATTTTTCATGTTTACATAACATCTCGTATTATTTTTAACTATTTTACCATTTTGGAAGTCTCTCGCGGAAACTATTCAGTTTAGAAAAAAAAATCAGTTTCAGTTCTATGTATGGGAAACCCCAAAAATTTTGGATTTTTTTTATGATTTTATATCAAAATCTTAAAGCGGTTTACAGAATACATCTACGCACCAAATTTTAATAATGTAGCTCTTATAGTTTCGGAATAGGACAGACAGACAGACATGACGAATCTACAGCGTGTTTCGGAAGTGAGCACTAATACTTAAGGGTGTTTATATATATCATGTAAAGAAAGCATAGTGAAGGTAATGAACATTGAAAGCGATACTTTATTACTCCATACATTTTTAAAAAACAAATTTTGTGGCAAATCCTTGTACAACCCTGACAGTTTGTTTGTAAAGACAGGTCACTGACCGAATATCGTACCTACGAACCTACCTATAACTAGACCAGCGCAGTGACAGCGCGGCACACCGCTAGCTACCTATCGTACGTAGTACTGATTTTAAATCCGAATAAAACGCCACGGACGCATTCATTGACTATTCACATAACCACACACACAACACACAAAAACTTCCATGGTAGTCTGGTCAGAGGAGCGGGCTGGCCACGTTACAGGGCCTCCTTTGCCGATCAGCACAGGCCCAAACGCCTGTCTAAGTATTGGCGAGCAGGCACGCGGCGCTCCGTCATACCTAGCGTCATTTCATAAAATTCATCATTGTAATAATGTGATGCCGAGCTATGGTCTCCCGATAGAAGATGCGACTAACGTTCACGAAGGTTACGAAGCAACTGATACGTGACTAAAAAATAATAATCCATTTTTCGCCAATTCCCGTAGGGTTCGGTAATATCACATCACAATTGAAAAACCCTCTACTACCAAATTTACACATTTGCAATAACATCACTCGTATAAAGTAACTGGGAATGTGTAGGATATTTTTAAATTAATGAAATCCCCGAAATGAGTAAAAACGAAATAGAAAATCTTATTAGTCCACAGCTGGACATAGGCCTTTCCCAATGTTACTACCAAATTTACACATTTGCAATTCATCAGTCGTATGAACTGGGAATATGTACGATATTTAAAATTAATAAAATCCCCGAAATCTGTAAAAACAAAGTAATAAAAATCCTTATTAGACCACTGCTGGGCATAGTGGCATACGCATCGAAAAGGGCTCATGATGATACTTTCATTCGAAATAAATACAGTTGACATTATTTTTAATAATATTCAGAACCCTAGTTGTATTTATCGAAAAAAGAAATAGGTAAGTAGGCGGCGCCCGCGGCGAAAGTCAATCGATGCCGCAACCAATCAGAAGAAAGCGCTTCGTCCTTTGACCTCTGACCGCCGTCTGCGCCGTTTCGTGAATGGCTTAGATACAGTAACGCAAGTAGGCACAAAAGTGAATTCGTAATTCTTGAAAATTACTGAATCATGTCAGTAATGTCTCAAAATAATTTTTATCTTTTGTTATCTTTCAAATCTACTTTAAATTCAATGAGGTTGATAAGTTTGAGGGTGAAAACTTATAAAAATCGTTAAATATTCACCATTATGACACTGTTATTATCAAAGATTCGTATTAGTAATATTTATTATTGCAGGAACATAAATATCTGAATTTACGAAATACACGTAATTTTGAGGATTAATTTATCAACTACGTCGTCGGTAATAGGTAGCATTAAATTAGATGTGTCGCCTCTGTATTCTTTGATCACTAATAGTGGACTAAACATCTGTTTTTAGGGTTGCCGTTTGGGACTTTTGCATAAAAATGAAAATCACCAATTACTTAAAACATACAAATTCTTTTGTTCCGGGCACAGTGCTGCCAGATCGTATATCAACTACTCTATACGACCCTTAAGTATTAGTGCTCATTTCCGGTCCACGCTGTATAAGGGTCCCGTTTTGGCCATTTACTACAGGCTAAGGAACCCTAAAAATCACGCATGATATTCAAAAATAAACAAAAAAAATACAGATTTTTTTTCTCACATCCCACAGACCAGTGGCCCTCGAACAGCAGTACATCGGCGTTACCGAGAAGAAAGCCCTTAAACGCTTCCAAGTGATGAACGACATTGTATACGAGAAGACGATGGAGCACGCCGGCAGGAACCAGATACTTGTGTTCGTGCACTCGCGGAAGGAGACCGGGAAGACGGCGCGCGCCATCCGCGACATGTGCCTGGAGAAGGACACGCTGGGGCAGTTCCTGAGGTGAGTGGACCTGTGGTGGACCTGAGTGGACCACGTGGAAATGGAGCGGTTTCTTTGCAGGTCGTCTTTTGGTGGTTCCTGACGTGAGCGGACCGGCGGTGGACCTGAGTGGACCACGTGGAAATGGAGTGGTTTCTTTGCAGGTCAACGATAGTCCACTTTTGATAATCTACTGACGATAGTCCACTGCCTATAGTATTCTTTGATAGTCCGTTATCGGGATAGTCCACAATTTATAGTCTACAATCTGACAGCAATTCTATGTAGAACTCCTTTCTTCCTTGAATGTCACAATTTACCTATGGACCCCCTCCCCCCTTCTTGTGTGACGTAATGTATGGATGGCCCATGATGATGATGATTTATTATCCCTCATTTTTAAGAGAGGTAGGGCATAGCGAATCTTCGCTCGAATTGAGCCGCCCGTCCGGGGAAGGACCACCCTATAGAATACCGCAGCCAAATGACCTTCGGGTCGTGTTTCTGCCGGTGAGTAGGGTTTCCGGAGCTCGTGGAGGGTCAGGGTTGGGCCGTCATGGCAGTGGCCAGCGACAGGTAACTGACCAGTTACTTGCCAGTTGTCACAGCGACTTGGGCTTCTCTTTCGCTATCCATCAGGCGGTTTAGTCTAAGAATGACCGATTCGCAAAATGACTACATGGTCTATAATGACCAATTCTCAAAATGTACAATTCTTAAAATGACCGATTCTACAAATGGCTGATTCTATAAATGAGCCATTATGTCGAGCTACTATAAAAAAAAATTTTCTCTTAGTAATCAGTCGTATTTATTTTACCAGGGAGGGATCAGCAAGCATGGAAGTTCTCCGCACTGAAGCCGAGCAGGTCAAGAACCCGGAACTACGCGAGCTACTGCCGTACGGGTTCGCCATTCATCACGCGGGCATGAGTCGCGTCGACAGAACGCTGGTGGAGGATCTGTTCGCCGATAGGCATATACAGGTGAGAAAGTTAAGCGTCGCTTGTGAGGGTCGGTTGATGGATGGGTGATCGCTTTTTGTTTTTACTTTGGTATGAACCATGTCGACAGGATGCTGGTAGAGGATCTATTCGCAGATAGGTCTCACCTATCCTTGATTACAAAAGTTAAGCGTCACTTGCGAAGGTCGGTTGGTGGATGGGTAACCACATTTTATCATCGATAGGCATAAAATATTGTATTTATTTTTTAAAAAAAGTATATAAGTAAGTTCATCAGTTGGCTAGTACCCATAGCATAAGCTTCAGCTTAGTTTGGGGCTGGACGACGCTCTGTGGCCCAGCGTGGCATGTGTTGGTGTCATCATAATCATCATCAGTCTATATCAGTCCACTGCTGGACTTAGGCGATCGTAATCCTGGGCTTCTCGCATTCAGCTTGGGGTATTTATCTACACTTAATAATTTATAAAGAGGAAAGATTTATACCTATTTTTGTATGTTTGTAATGAATAGGCTCAAAAAGTACAGGGCCGATTTAAAAAAAAAATTCACCAATAGTATGATACATGTTTCCAATTCGACATAGGCAAATACATTTAATTTAGAAAAAAGTAGGGATCCTTGGTAAAATTTGTACAATATAATAGGGTATATGCATGAATAATAATTTCATGTATTTACTAATTTATCGTAAAAAAGATAAAAATATATTACAAACAGTGAAAACAAAATCAAAATTGGCTGAAAATTGGGCGAGATACAGTCGTTGAAAGTAACTATATCCGTCTCTCTCACGCCAAACAGATTTTTCTATAGAAATAGAAATATCTGTTACCATAAAACCATAGAAAAAAAAGTACCGTGACCGCCATACGGCGGGCACGGTACTTGACGTTATCCGCCACGTCGGATCTCTCTGTCTAAGCAATAACTTTAACGCTTTATAACTCGCTTAATAGAAAGGGTATTTTAAAATTTCTTCGATAGTTATGTATCTGGAAGATAAATGATCTCAATAAATCCATAAAAAAAGTCATGCATATTCCCTATTGTCTACCCCGTGCGAAGCCGGGACGGGCTGCTAGTTATTATTAAAACTTTGCATCTTCCAGGTGCTGGTGTCCACAGCGACGCTGGCGTGGGGCGTGAACCTGCCCGCGCACACGGTGATCGTGAAGGGCACGCAGGTGTACTCGCCCGAGAAGGGCCGCTGGAGCGAGCTGGGCGCGCTGGACGTGCTGCAGATGCTGGGCCGCGCCGGCCGCCCGCAGTACGACACCAAGGGCGAGGGTGAGTGGGGGTGGAGTAGGGATACATGGAGGGTTGGCACTTGTACTATAAGCCAATAAGATGCGGTGGGCACCCGGACTATAAAGCTAAAAGATTGCGGTGACCACCCGGACTATAAAGATAAAAGATTGCGTTGACCACCTGGACTATAAAGCTAAAATATCGCGGTCACCCCCCGGACTATAAGGTGATACATTGCGGTCAACGCCCGTCCTAACTTCGAGGTACCGCGGTGACCACCTGTACTATAGGGCGCGCTGGACGTGCTGCAGATGCTGGGCCGCGCCGGCCGCCCGCAGTACGACACCAAGGGCGAGGGTGAGTGGGGGTGGAGTAGGGATACATGGAGGGTTGGCACTTGTACTATAAGCCAATAAGTTGCGGTAGGCACCCGGACTATAAAGATAAAAGATTGCGGTGACCACCCTGACTATATAGTTAAAAGATTGCGGTGACCACCCGGACTATAAAGCTAAAAGATTGCGGTGACCACCCGGACTATAAAGCTAAAACATCGCGGTTACAACCCGGACTGTAAAGCTAAAACATCGCAGTGACCACTCGGACTATAAAGCTAAAACATCGCGGTGACCGCTTGTACTATATGCCGAGATACCGCGGTGACCACCTGGCCTATAAGCTAATACGTACCGCCTGAGCTACAAACCAGTACATTGCGGTGACCACCCGGACTATAGGGCGCGCTGGACGTGCTGCAGATGCTGGGCCGCGCCACACGCCCGCAGTACGACACCAAGGGCGAGGGTGAGTGGGGGTGAACTAGGGGTACATGGAGGGTTGGCACTTGTACTATAAGCCAATACATTGCAGTGGGCACCCGGACTTGCGAAAGCTAAAAGATTGCGGTGACCACCCGGACTATAAAGCTAAAAGATTGCGGTGACCACCCGGACTATAAAGATAAAAAATTGCGTTGACCACCCGGACTATAAAGCTAAAAGATTGCGGTGACCACCCGGACTATAAAGCTAAAACATCGCGGTTACAACCCGGACTGTAAAGCTAAAACATCGCAGTGACCACTCGGACTATAAAGCTAAAACATCGCGGTTACAACCCGGACTGTAAAGCTAAAACATCGCAGTGACCACTCGGACTATAAAGCTAAAACATCGCGGTTACAACCCGGACTGTAAAGCTAAAACATCGCAGTGACCACCCGGACTATAAAGCTAAAACATCGCGCTTACAACCCGGACTGTAAAGCTAAAACATCGCAGTGACCACTCGGACTATAAAGCTAAAACATCGCGGTCACCGCCTGTACTATATGCCGAAATACCGCGGTGACCACCTGGCCTATAAGCTAATACATTGCGGTCACCGCCTGAGCTACAAACCAGTACATTGCGGTGACCACCCGGACTATAGGGCGCGCTGGACGTGCTGCAGATGCTGGGCCGCGCCACACGCCCGCAGTACGACACCAAGGGCGAGGGTGAGTGGGGGTGAAGTAGGGGTACATGGAGGGTTGGCACTTGTACTATAAGCCAATAAGTTGCGGTAGGCACCCGGACTATAAAGCTAAAAGATTGCGGTGACCACCCGGACTATAAAGATAAAAGATTGCGGTGACCACTCGGACTATAAAGCTAAAACATCGCATTGACCACTCGGACTATAAAGCTAAAACATCGCGGTTACAACCCGGACTATAAGGTGATACATTGCGGTCAACGCCTGTACTATATTCCGAGATACCGCGGTGACCACCTGGACTATAAGCTAATACATTGCGGTGACCACCTGGCCTATAAGCTAATACGTTGCGGTCACCGCCTGAGCTACAAACCGGTACATTGCGGTGACCACCCGGATTATAGGGCGCGCTGGACGTGCTGCAGATCCTGGGCCGCGCCACACGCCCGCAGTACGACACCAAGGGCGAGGGTGAGTGCTTGCGCTATACGGTGACCACCTGTACTATAAGCCAATAAGATGCAGTAGCCACCCGGACTATAAAGCTAAAAGATTGCGGTGACCACCTGGACTATAAAGCTAAAACATTGCGGTTACAACCCGGACTATAAAGCTAAAACATCGCAGTGACCACTCTGACTATAAAGCTAAAATATTGCGGTTACAACCCGGACTATAAAGCTAAAACACTTTTTTTTTTCCAAAGTGAGTAGTTTAAGCACTTGTGTTATGGGTATCAGAACATGTTCATCAGAACATCACACGAATGTTTGTCCCGGGTGGGAATCGAACCCACGACTTGGTTCAAGACTTGGTTCAGGAAGCAGGGGTCACTTCCAATTGAGCCACCGAGCCAGTCAAAGACGAACTAGGCGCTGTGTGGCCCAGCGTGGCATGTCTTGGGTTACTATATCAATTTAATATCTACCTAAAGCACTCTACATCATCATCATCAGCCTATTGCAATCCACTGCTGGACGTAGGCCTCTCCAGTAGTTCGCCACTTAGGGCAAACATCTGGAGGATATACCCATAATCGCCACGCTGGGCAGGCGTGTTGGCGATCGCAGGGCGTAGCTTCTCGCTCCGGTGACGCTGCTGCCCGTCATCGGTCTGTGGTATTTAGCTGCGCCTTCAATCGTGATTGTTATACCGCCACCAGTCGGTTGCCAGCGCCTCGTTTGTTGTTCGGCAGGATGCACCACGGGCAGGTGAGGTTGGCTTGGAGCGAAAAGATGATGGGTCCCTTACATCCCTACATTAAGGTTCATTTCTCCCCCCCCAGGCATCCTCATCACCAACTACTCCGAGCTGCAGTATTACCTGTCTCTGCTGAACCAGCAGCTGCCCATAGAGTCCCAGCTGGTCAGCAAGCTGCCGGACATGCTGAACGCCGAAGTGGTCCTGGGTTCAGTCCAGAGCGTGAGGGACGCGGTCACGTGGCTGGGTGAGTACTGGCAACATCATCATCATCATCAGCCTATCGGAGTCCACTGCTACCTCTTGGTCTCTCCAATGAATGACAAGACGAGGATCTGTGCGAGAATGGAGGTGCGCCCCACCAAGACGGGCCCAGTCAGGAAGCTGGCAACATCATCATCATCATCAGCCTATCGCAGTCCACTGCTGGACATAAGCCTCATCAGTCGTGGAGGGCTTCCCAGGGGATACCCACTAAAAAAACCCCGGCTCTTCCGTCAAGTATTACTGGTGTTGCCCATCCAAGGGAGCCTGGCAGAACCTTCCCCCCATCCCCTCTCCTCTCTTGTCCTCCCCTCTCCTCCCTTGTCCTCCTCTCCTCCCTTGTCCTCCTCTCTCCTCTCCTCTCCTCTCCTACCCTTTGGGTCCCTCCAATGAATGACGAAGACGAGAATCTTTGCGAAGGAGGAGTCAGGAGGTTGCAGGAAGTCGACCATCCACCAAGTGTCTCTGGACTCCTGGTCTGCTGACCAACTCTGCTGAACCAGCCGCAGGGCGTAGCTCCTCGCTCCGGTGACGCTGCTGCCCGTCATCGGTCTGTGGTATTTAGCTATGGCTTCAATCGTGATGGTTATACCACCGCCAGTCGGTTGCCAGCGCCTCGTTTGTTATTCGGCAGGGTGCACCACGGCCAGGTGAGGGGGGTGGCTTGGAGCGAAATGATGGGTCGTCGGGGTCGCACCTTTTCATCCCATATCCCATGTATAAAAAGTATAATTTTTTAGGCAAATCTTTTATTTCATGATCCATTTCTCGCAGGCTACACTTACCTGTACATAAGAATGCTGCGCCAGCCGGCGTTGTACGGCGTCACGCCTGAGAAGCTGCAAGAGGATCCACTGCTGGAACTGCACAGAGCCGACTTGGTACACACAGCCGCTAGTCTGCTTGATAAGTGAGTATTAAACACATCTGTTTAATTAATATGCGTACATACACACACGCGCGAAAACATTCTATTTATCTTATTTGTAATCAGTTATGCACTGCTTTAACCCTCTCTTCAGCATATATCCTCTACCTGAAGGTTGTCTGGAAGAGATCGCTTTCGGCGATAAGACCGCCTACATTGTACTACTATATATCTGTACTAGCAGTGCCCGCGACTTCGTCCGCGCGGAATAGAGTTTCATCCCCTATTTGATCCCCTTGAGGGTAGAATTGATCAAAATCCTTTCTTAGCGGATGCCTACGTCATAACATCTACCCGCATGCCAAATTTCAGCCCGATCCGTCCAGTGGTTTGGGCTGTGCGTTGATAGATCACTATGTCAGTCAGTCAGTCAGTCACCTTTGTTGAATTATATATATTTAGATAAACCTCTTTCCTGTACATGTTTCCTTCTGGTGCAATAAAGAGTTTCTATCTATCTATCTATCATACACACATTCACACACACACACTCAAATACACACACATACATGTGTCTTGTTTTTTGTTTTTTTTTCACTGTGTTTGGTTATATTTAGTTTAGGCAGAATTCCTGAAATATAATTTAACCAACGGTTCTCCAATATACAGGCATAGCCTAGTTTGGGAACCCCTGTTCAATAATGGTTCACTGCTTTCTTTCAATGCACATAATGTCACCATAATGACTTTGCCCCTCTCTTCAGAATAGCATACGTCCTCTACCTGAAGGTTGTCTGGAAGAGATCGCTTACTAGCGATAAGACCGCCTAAATTGTACCACTAGTTGTCTGTAATACCTTGTCTATAAATGTTTGTATTTTCTGCAATAAAGAATATCTTAGACATATTAGATAGATAGAGATATCTAGAATAGAATATCTTTATTTGGTACACACAAAATATACAACATTCAGGAATAATATCTAATGTCTTCTGGGCAATAACTAAAATAGGTAACTCAATATTTGTGCAATAAATAATTATTTTTATTTATTTGTACAGTCCATTTAGTCGATTTAGTTCGCAGCGCCACCAAGAGATGGCGCTGTCCCTAATTACATCGCGCATGCATTGCCATTTGTAAAATTCCTAAATAGTCGGGAATGGTTTTAATAAATGCTCGCTTGTTTATACTTTGGGTGTTTCTCTTGTAAACCTCAGGATTAATTAGTATCCAGGATATTTAGATAGGCGAGACCTTTTACATTTTTACATTATTTTATATGTATCCTTCACCCAGGGCCGGCCTGATCAAATACGAGCGCAAATCGGGCCACTTCCAACCGACGGAACTGGGCCGCATCGCGTCCCACTTCTACTGCACTTACGAGACGATGCAGTGCTACAACCAGCTGCTGCGGCCGACGCTCGGCGAGATCGAGCTGTTCCGCGTGTTCTCGCTGTCGGCAGAGTTCCGGCACGTGGCCGTACGCGAGGAGGAGAAGACCGAGCTGCACAAGCTCATGGAGCGGGTGAGTGGATGCTTGTGTCCCCCCATTCACCCTGTTTTTGAACCCGTCAATCACCCCTAATTCACCCCCGTTCACCCCACCAAATACTCCCAATTCACCCCCGTTCACCCCGCCAAACACTCCCAATTCACCCCACTGATCACCCCCATTCACCCCGCTTTTCACCCTACCAATCACCCTCAATTCACCCCACCAAAAACTCCCAATTCACCCCACCAATCACCCCCATTCACCTTCTTTTGACCCCACCAATCAACCCGCTTTTCACCCCTATTCGACCTCTCGTATGCACTGCTATACACCCTGCATTAAACCCCTACTCACCCCTCAATTCACCCCATTAACCCCACTATCGGCATGCTACAAGCATCTATGCCAACTGACCCCACTAGTCACTATTATTCTCTCCCTAAAGCGGGGTGAAGCCAGATAAAGGTACTAAATCTGAGATCACTATCAGCTGAGCTTCCTCTACATGTAACTGTCAGCCGGGTTCCTTACACGTAAGTAACATACAGTCCAGTACATTCTTCCTATACTATACTGCTACGTGTCCTCAAGTAAGTAGCCTAGCCTCCTTACCCGCCTAGTAGACTACCCAGTCTACGACGCTACACTTGTACTGCACGTACGAGACGATGCAGTGCTACAACCAGCTGCTGCGGCCGACGCTCGGCGAGATCGAGCTGTTCCGCGTGTTCTCGCTGTCGGCCGAGTTCCGGCACGTGGCCGTGCGCGAGGAGGAGAAGAGAGAGAGCGGGTGAGTGGAAGCTTGTGTCCCCCCATTCACCCCGCTTTTGACACCGCCAATCACCCCTAATTCACCCCCCTTTTCACCCCACCAAAAACTCCCAATTCACCCCACCAATCACCCCCATTCACCTCGCTTTTGACCCCGCCAATTACCCCCACTTACCCCCCTTTCACCCCACTAAACACTCCGAATTCACCCCACCGATTACCCCCATTCACCCCGCGTTTGACCCCACCAATCACCCCCATTCACCCCGCTTTTCACCCTTATTCAACGTCTCATATTCACTGCTATACACCCCGCATTACATCCCTACTCACCCCTCAATTCACCCCCATTAACCCCACTATCGGCATGCTATAAGCATCTGCCATCCAATGCCAACTGACCCCACTAGTCACTATTATTCGCTCCCTAAAGCGGGGCGAAGCCAGATAAAGGCACTAAATCCGCTAGTCACTATTATTCTCTCGACTAAATCTGAGATCAGCTGATAGCAGCTGAGCTTCCTATATGTAACTGGAGAGGCCTATGTCCAGCAGTGGACTGCAATATGCTGATGATGATGATGAAACACACTTTTACACAAGCATTTTGCACACACAAACATACACGGACACACACAAACATACACGGACACACACAAACATGTACGGACACACACAAACATACACGGACACACACAAACATACACGGACACACACAAACATTCACGGACACACACAAACATACCAACACGAGTGCACAATGTAAAACTTAAGTAGAATATAATAGAAAAAGATTTAATTTAAGTGCCTTTTTTAATAAATAAAATGTGGTGCAATTGTAATTGATATCCAAGATACAAGCTTGCTTATAGTTTGCTTGAAATTATAATTTCTAGCGTTTTAATTGGCTAGTGGCCGGCAGTCAGTGATGAGTCACTATTTTCTTAACGCGAATGAACTGTAGTTTGGATATCTCTGGAATTTCTGTAAATGATAAATGCAAATAAAAAACTTTTTGATTTGATTTTGATTTGATTTGACTTCATTGTATGCTCATTGTTCCAGGTACCCATCCCCATAAAGGAGAGCATTGAAGAACCGTCAGCGAAGATCAACGTTCTACTGCAGGCGTACATATCGCAGCTGAAGCTGGAGGGCTTCGCGCTGATGGCGGACATGGTGTACGTCACGCAGTCCGCCTGCCGGCTGCTGCGCGCCATATTCGAGATCGTGCTGCACAGGGGTGAGTGCCAAAAGGTCCCAATAGGTTCCACAGAAGAAGCAAATCCGCTCCACGAAGCAGCCGCTCGCCGAACCAAAAGCGCTCGCTGAACAGACAGCGCTCGCCGACCCAACAGTGTTCGCCGAACCAACAGCGCTCGCCGAACCAATAGCGCTCGCCGAAGAAATAGCGCTCGCCGAATCAATAGCGCTCGCCGAACCAACAGCGCTCGCCGAACCAACAGCGCTCGCCGAACCAATAGCGCTCGTCGAACCAATCGCTCGCCGATACAATAGCGCTCGTCGAACCAATTGCCGAGTCGCTTTCTGACATAGCCGCTCGCCGAACAGTTTTTCGTCACTTAAGCAAACATCTGGCGGATATACCCATAATCGCCACGCTGGGCAGGCGGGTTGGCGATCGCGGGGTAAAACTCCTCGCACCAGTGACGCTGCTGCCCGTCATCGGCCTGTGGTATTTAGCTACGCCTTCAATCGTGTCGGTTGGAACGTATTTAATATAGAACAGAAGAAAACCTAGTTATTTATAGAGAACCTAGGAAATTGCGTGTTTAGCGTGCATTATATTATTACTAGCTGTGCCGGCGGCGTCGCACGCGTGGATATCGGGTTTCAAAAATAACGGACATCTATTACATCATCATCAGCCCACATCAGTCCACTGCTGGACATAGGCCTCTCTTCTATTACATGGTACCTAAATTTTAAGTTACACCTATAGCAAGACATTGATGAAAACCGCAGTCGCTCTCTAACTAATTTATCTCTTCATTCTCAGGCTGGGCGCAGCTGGTGGACAAAACGCTAGCCCTGTGCAAGATGGTAGATAGGCGCATGTGGCAATCTATGTCGCCTCTTAGACAGTTCCGGAAAATGCCTGAAGAGGTAACTAAAATTAATAATTAAGAGAGGTAGGGCATAGCGAATCGTCGCTCGAATTGAGCACCTAAACCCTATTCTATAGAGAATACGCGCAGTCAAATGACCTCTGGGTCGTGTTTCTGCCGGTGAGTAGGGTTTCCGGAGCTCGTGGGGGGTTAGGGTTGGGCCGGCATGGCGGTGGCAACTGACAGGCAACTGACCAGTTACATGCCTGTTGTCACAGCGACTTGGGCTTCTCTTTCGCTTTCCGTCAGACGTAGGGAAGCCATTATGTCGAGCCACTATAAAAAAAAATGTCGTAGCGATCAGGGAACGCCGTGGCTAGGCGGTCGTTCCAGAGTTTGGAAGTCCGTGGAAGAAATTAACGCTGAAAACGAACAGTTCTGGACAAGATCCTGTCTCAATTTCGAAGCCTGCTCTTGATTAATAATAATAATTCTTTATTGCACAAAAAAAACATGATTAGGTAAGTACACATATATATAAAAAGAGTTTGTGCTTATACAGAGTGCAGCAATAGAAAATACAGGGGTTCCCAAACTAGGCAGTGCCTGTATCTTGGTGAACCTTGGTGATTATTTATTTTTTCTTCACAGGTCATAAAGAAACTGGAAAAGAAGAACTTCCCCTGGGAGAAGTTGTACGAGCTCGGCCCCAACGAGATAGGCGAGCTGGTCCGAGCGCCCAAACTGGGCAAGATGATACACAAACACGTGCATCAGTTCCCGCGGCTAGAGCTGGCAACACACGTGCAGCCGGTCACGAGATCCACGCTGCGTGTTGAACTGACGCTTACCCCAGACTTCCACTGGGACGAGAAGGTCAGTGCCCCCCACAAAACACCCCTATATGAGCAGCTTTTGACCGTACTAAACACCCCCATTCACCCCCAAAAATCACTTCTATTCACCCCTACAAATCACCCCAATTTACCCCAAAAGCACCCATATTCACCACCTCAAAACACCCCATTCACCCCCAAAAATCGCCTCCGTTCACCACCACAAAACATCCCCATTCTCCCCACTATCACCCCAAATCACCCCGCTATCGACCCTACTAATCACCCCTATTCACCCAATTCGTGCCACAAAGCATCCCATCAAGCGTGGCATCAAGAGTGAGCATCACAGGGCAAGGTCAGTGACCCAGCAGCTGTGCTATCGATACTATCGGAGTGCGAGGTCACTGACCCAAACTGGGCAAGATGATACACAAACACGTGCATCAGTTCCCGCGGCTAGAGCTGGCAACACACGTGCAGCCGGTCACGAGATCTACGCTGAGAGTCGAGCTGACGCTTACCCCAGACTTCCACTGGGACGAGAAGGTCAGTGCCCCCCACAAAAGACCCCTATTTGAGCAGCTTTTGACCGTACTAAACACCCCCATTCACCCCTATTCACCCCTACAAATCACCCCCATTTACCCCAAAAGCAACCATATTCACCACCTCAAAACACCCCATTCACCCCCACAAATCGCCTCCATTCACCACCACAAAACATCCCCATTCTCCCCACTAATCACCCCAAATCACCCCGCTATCGACCCTACTAATCACCCCTATTCACCCAATTCGTGCCACAAAGCATCCCATTAAGCGTGGCATCAAGAGTGAGCATCACAGGGCAAGGTCAGTGACCCAGCAGCTGTGCTATCGATACTATCGGAGTGCGAGGTCACTGACCCAAACTGGGCAAGATGATACACAAGCACGTGCATCAGTTCCCGCGGCTAGAGCTGGCAACACACGTGCAGCCGGTCACGAGATCCACGCTGCGTGTTGAATTGACGCTTACCCCGGACTTCCACTGGGACGAGAAGGTATTATTACCACCCACAAATCACCCTCATTCACCCCCACCAAACACTCTTATTCACCTCACTTATCAACCCTTTTCACCCCACCAATCACCCCGTTATTGACCCTTCTAATCACCCTCATTCACCCCGTTATTGACCCTTCTAATCACCCCTATTCACCCCACCAATCAACCCGCTCTTGACCCTACTATTCACCCCCATTCACCCCACTGTTGGCCCTACTAATTATTGGGGGATGCATGCGCTGCACTTAATACTGGCCACTTTAGTATTCGAAATTTAGACAGTTCATTTTGATATTATGCTCTTGTTGTTTTTCTAGGTCACTAATAATGTATTTGTAGAACGATATTCATTTATTTATAAATACAAAGAAGTAAAAGTACAAAGTAACTTAAGCCTACAATAAATAAATAAAACTAGTAGTACTCAATTTGTAGAACTAGTTTCTAGTGTGCTTAAAACACTCTGCATAGTTTTTTACAATACTAATCAACCCCACTCACTCACCAATCACCCCACTATTCACCCTGCTAATCACCCCAAAAGCGACGTTGCTTTATATTATTAAGTGATTTTGGTCGCATAACGCAGAGGTGCATTTTCCTTTTGTGTTTTACTTACCAATAGTTGTATTTTTTGTTTTGTTGTTTATTATTTTGCCAAAAGTGTATGTTTCGTTTTCTTTGTGTCATGTGTCCAAGTAAAGTTTTTTTCTATTCTATTGATAGTATTACCAAACATCATTATGATTTTTTTCACTTATTTTTTTTTTATTTATTTAATCTTTATTGCACATAAAATTTGTACAAAAGGCGGACTTAATGCCGCGTAGGCATTCTCTACCAGTCAACCATTGGGCTAAGCAGAAACAGTAAGAAGGTAGTGCGCTACAAACAAATAAGTAAATATGAGACTTTTAGGAAGACCCAAAACAAAAAAGGACTAATAAAGAATAAAAAAAAAAAAATTTTTAAATGTTGATTCATAGCATAGGTACATAATTACATAAACATAATAGCTATTTACTATACTTATACTAATAATATTTTAAATATCTATATATGTATATAATATCCACAGATCCACGGCCAATCAGAAGCGTTCTGGATCCTGGTGGAGGACGTTGACTCGGAGGTGATACTCCACCACGAGTACTTCCTGCTGAAGCAGAAGTACTGCCGCGACGAGCACCAGGTGAAGCTGTTCGTGCCTGTGTTCGAGCCGCTGCCGCCGCAGTACTTCCTGCGCGTCGTGTCCGACAGGTCAGTGGCGTCATCATCAACATCATCACCACCAAACACCCGTCCAATCACCCCTATTCACCCCACCAATCAACCCTTCTAAACATCCCCTTTTACAGTTACCCCTTTTGATCCTTTTAATGACCCCCATTCACTCCACTATTGACCCTTCTGATCGCCCTCATTCACCCCACCAACCAACCCTATTGACCCTTCTGATCGCCCCCATTCACCCCACCAACCAACCCTATTGACCCTTCTAATCCCCCCCACCATTCACCCCATCAAAACCCCCATTTACCCCACCAATCAACCCTTACATTGAATACTTCCTGCGCATCGTGTGGTCAGATCAGTGGCGTCGTCATCATCATCATTATCATCATGTCGCATGGGTCCTCAAAAGAAACCAATCTGGGATGCAAGGGAGCGACCTACCACCTTTTCACGCCAAGCCACCCTCATCTATCCGTTATGCATCCTGCATAACAAACGAGGCTCTGACAACCGACTGGTGGCGGTATAACCATCACGACTGAAGGCGTAGCTAAATACCACACGCCGATGGTGATGATGGTGGTATATACTGTAGCATACACGAACATACGAGATGTAGCATACTCGAACATACAAACAGACACACACAACTACACACACTGCCAAACAACTGACAGTGACATCTGTCGTCGCGTTCCTACATTCCACGAAAGGTGCGGGGTGGGAGGGCAGTCAGTCTGCATCCCACCGCCGCCGAGTAAAGACGTGTTCTTGTGAGGATAGCGAGCCGATATATAAACTAAGCACATCGTTCATTATTTATTGTTCATGGTTATTTCATATGTAGATTAGTGTCTACTACATATACCGCCACCAGTCGGTTGCCAATGCTTCCTTCCCTATCTAGGTTATGTCTAACATTTATCCATTTCTCCGTCCACAGGTGGATAGCATCAGAGACTCAACTGCCAGTCTCGTTCCGACACCTCATACTCCCCGAGAAGAACCTCCCCCCCACCGAACTGTTGGACCTGCAGCCGCTGCCCATATCGGCTCTACGGAACCCCACTTACGAACAGTTGTATAACGATGTGTTCCCGCAGTTCAATCCCGTGCAGACTCAGGTAGGTGTTTTTTTTTCTTTTTTTTTTTCTAAATGACTACGATGACGGCCAGGGCGGCCTTGTCATCATCACCGGACTGTTGGGGGAGCGGAAGGCTCTCACCCCTAAAAATTTAAGCGACGGTGCTGAGGGCGCCCCCTGTGGGGCTCGAGCCTCGGCTCAGGGCGTTGCTGGGAGATGCCCTACGGACGTATGTTTGGGAGGAAAAGCGACCAGGCGCGGGCCGGTATCGAGAAACTCAGGTAGGTGTAGAGAACTCAGGTAACTGTAGTGTGACGAGAACTTACGGCCGTATTCACAAACGTTACTATGCGACGCGCGAACGCACAGTTACCAAAAGCCTATAGGATATTGGGCACTGTGCGTCCGCACGCTGCATAGTAACGTTTGTGAATACGGCCCTTACAAACTGACGTGTTTTGAAAACGTTGCCATGGCAACCTTTTTTTTTATAATAGCTCGACATAATGGCTTCCCTACGCCTGATGGTAAGCGAAAGAGAAGCCCAAATCGCTGTGACAACTGGCAAGTAACTGGCCCTGTCAGTTGCCACTGCCATGCCGGCCCAACCTTACCCCCCACGAGCTCCGGAAACCCTACTCACCAGCAGAAACAGGACCCGGAGGTCATTTGGCTGCGGTATTCTATAGGGTGGAGGTCCTTCCCCGGACGGGCGGCTCAATTCGAGCGAAGACCTAAACTGTTATGTCATGTAAATAGAGTTATATCTCTATTATGAACTTTTAGGTGCAGCGCAGACGGCACACTTTTTGTGCGATAAAGTCTGCGTCTGAGACATTTAAAAAGAGCGTCTAGGTCTGCCGACAGAATATTCGTGGTTGTGCGTCGTGTGCGTTGAGTCTGTGAAATATCCGCGACAGATTTTTGCACGTCGTGTGCGTTACTGCATATAATTGCAAAAAAGTGCGTCACGGATAGTCTGTCGTCTGCGCTGCCCCTTATTTAAATAAATAAATTAGCAAAATTTACCGTTTTTCAAAATCATACATTTTTCTATGGTCAGTTTAACAATATTATTGACATTATTAATCTTTTCCTCCTTAGGTGTTCAACGCAGTATACAACTCTGACGACAACGTATTCGTCGGCGCCCCATCCGGCTCGGGCAAGTCCGTGGTGGCCGAGCTGGCCCTGCTGAGACTGCTGTCGAGCGGAGGAGGTGGCCGCGCAGTGTATTTGCTGCCCAAGGACGCGTTAGCAGACATGGTCTTTGCCGACTGGTACCATAAGTTCGGCACCAAGTTCAATTTGAAGGTTAGTCAACTCTTAGCTCTACTCAACCTCTCTACTCACCCCATCCTCCTATTCACCCCATCCCCTACTCACCCCCTCCCCTACTCCCCCCATCCTCCTACTCACCCCATCCCCCTACTCACCACCTCCTCTATTTACCCCATCTTCCTACTCACCCCTCCTACAACTCTTACTACCACGATGGCATGAGTGTGACAGAGATGGCAAGTGTGTATCAAAAATCAGGGTCAAAGGTACCAGGAATGAAAAGTGATCCCCACAGCGTGTTAGACAACGGCAAGAGTGACAGATAGACCTAGAGCTAGCTGCGGCTACAGGAGTGTCGGAGATATCTAGTCCTAGAGCCAGTTAACTCTTACCTACTTAAACCCTCCCGTTCAGCGTAGTCATCCGAGTGTGACGTCATTCCTCGTCGCATTTTTTTCGCAAGGGGTGACGTCACAGACTCCCACTTCTAAATTTTGATGCATTGTATCTTTGTTATTTTTTGTTTAATCGATAGAAGAAAAAATACGTGCCCAATATTTTTTTATAATCTAGATTAAAGACTAAATATAATGTAAGTATTTTGACCCTGGAAAAATCCTGTTGTGGTTTTTTTTTTACAAATCGTAGTGATAGCAAATGTATGACAAATGTGCGTTTCGTTCCAGGTGGTCCAGCTGACCGGGGAGACAGCGACCGATCACAAGCTGCTGAACAAGGGACAGATCATCATCACCACCGCTGAGAAGTGGGACGTGCTGTCCAGGAGGTGATGTAGACTATATACTTTTAGGTGACCATACCCTAAAGGGTATAAACATAACACTATATTACTTTGACTGGCTCGGTGGCTCTATTGGTAGTGACCTCTGCCTTCTGACCCAAGGGTTGTTGGTTCGATCCCCACACATTACAAACATTTGTGTGCATAAACATGTCTGTTTGTATTGGTCTGGGTGTTTTCTATGTATCATCATCATCAGCCCGTGTCAGTTTCTATGTATAATATGTATTTATTTACAAAAAAAAATGTATCTAAGTAAGTTTATCAGTGTCTAGTACCGATAGTACAAGCTTCGGCTTAGTTTAGGGCTAGATGGCGCTGTGTGGCCCAGGGTGGCATGTCTTGGGATATTGATTTATTTTATTTAACTTTTAGGGCTCCATACACGAAAATCATAATGCAGTTTACAGAATACATCTACGCACTAAATTTCAATAATGTAGCTCTTATAGTTTCTGAATAAACTGGCTGTGACAAACGGACGGACAGACCGTCATGACGAATCTATAATGGTCCCATTTTTGCCATTTGGCTACGGAATCCTGAAAAAGGTTTTTGATCAACTCCACCCCCAAGGGGATAAAATAGGGGATGAAACTATCCATGCGGACGAAGTCTATAAAAGTGTTCGGTGTAACGCAACCGAACACGTGACATCTAACTAGGGCGCAACCGATTGCGATCAATTATAATTTTACCAACTTAGTGCAAATCACGGATCGATCGCGACCGGGTGCGCTCACAACATTTTAACAGTAGTTTTAGTTTTAACATTGTGAACAATCAAATTATACAACACTAGCTTTTGCCCGCGACTTCGTCCGCGTGTTTAAATTTATACATACAAAAGTTTTTTCCCGCTAACTCCCGTTCCCGTGGGAATTTCTCAAAATACAGCCATAACTAAACTTTATATTTACTAAGGTACCTGCATGCCAAATTTCAAGCGTCTAACTTAAGCGGTTTAGATTTTTCATACAAAAGGATTTTCCCGCTAATTCCCGTTCCCGTGGGAATTTCGGGAATTCCTTTCTTAGTGCACCCCTACGGTACCTAAGCTACGTCCCTTCCAAATTTCAAGTGCCTACGTTTAGCCGTTTGGGCTGTGCGTTGATATGTCAGTCAGTCAGTCAGTCAGTCAGTCAGTCAGTCAGTCAGTCAGTCAGTTTCTCCTTTTATATATATAGATTAACATTACCACCGCCTTTCAATCCAAATACCAATAAATCCCGCGCCCCTTCATGGTCCTTCGAGCCGGATCTGAACCAGCGACCTATGGATTGTTTTATGGAACGCGAATGTTTAATTTTTTTTTTTCGTATTCAGATGGAAGGTGCGCAAGAGTGTACAGAGCGTCTCCCTGTTCATAGTGGACGCGCTGCAGCTGCTCGGAGGCGAAGAGGGCCCGGTTCTTGAGGTGGTCTGCTCTAGGATGAGATATATCGCCTCTCAGATTGGTGAGTCCTTGGTAAGCGCTTACCAACCTTGGGGGCGCTTACTGTCCCTGATGGCCGCTTACTGACGTTTAGTGAACGCTTATAGTCTCATAGTTGGCGCTTACCACTCTTGGTGGGCGCCTACTACCTTTGGTGGATGCTTACCACTCTTTGTGGGCGCTTACCGTCGCTTCTCGGATCGGTGAGTGTATTGGCTTACGTTCGCCATTACCTCGTGGCGCCACCACCACCCTTATTGGGCGCTTACCACTCTTGGTGAGCGCTTACCACCCTTGGTGGGCGCTTACCACTCTTGGTGGGCGCTTACCACCCTTGGTGGGCGCCTACTACCTTTGGTGGATGCTTACCACTCTTTGTGGGTGCTTACCGCCCCTTTGTGGCCGCTTACCGGCCCTTTGTTAACGCTTACGTTCCCTTAGTCATCGCTTACCGCCCCTTAGTGAGTTTATAGTCCCTTTGTGGGCGCTTTACGATCCTTACAGACGCTTACCGGCCCTTAGTAAACGCTTACATGCCCTTAGTCATCGCTTACCGCCTTTTAGTGAGTTTATAGTCCTTTTGTGGGCGCTTACTTGCCTTAGTGAGCACTTAACGATCATTACAGACGCTTCCTGGCCATTAGTTAACGCTTACATCCACTTAGCCATCGCTTACCGCCCTTTAGTGAGTTAACAGTCCCTTTATGGGCGCTTACCACACTTGGTCAGCGCTTACCACTCTTTATGCGCGCTTACCACCCCATTATGCGCGCTTACCACCCCTTATACGCTTACCTTCACACTTTAAAAGTTTTTGTTCGGTTTTGACGCCGAGATTGATGAATGAAAAACTTGATTATGATAGAAAAGACTTGTATTTTTGACATAAATTACTTGATAAAAATGGTTAAACTAAGGCTAAATGAGTACGCGCGGCTCTCTACATGGCTTATTGCGAACTAACTTGATTTGATGAAATATTGTAAAATGAGGTCAAATATAAAATTGATGAATTGGTAAAATTGTACGTAGCGAGATCGTACAGTTTTTAATACTGTTAACCGTTCCACAGGCCGTCCCATCCGCATAGTGGCTTTGTCCCTGCCTCTGGCGGACGCCCGCGACGTCTCTCAGTGGCTGGGCTGCGGGGCGAACGCCTCGTTCAACTTCCATCCGAGCGTGCGCCCCTTACCCCTGGAGCTCCATATACAGGTTAGTGTTGAAATGATATGAATATGTAGCGGCCTACAGTAGCAGTTTTGCAGCGCACGCAGTTTTGTATTGTGCGCTGCTAACAGGCATTAACGCTATCAACATGTAATTCACGGTGCACCAAATATATATTATATATTATATTATATATTGGACTTCAGACATTTGTCATTTTACTACCTGATCAAGAAGTCAAAGGCGTAGCTAAATACCACAAACCGATGACAGGCAGCAGCGTCACCGGAGCGATAAGCTACACCCTGCGATCGCCAACCAGCGTGGAGATTATGGGTATATCCTCCAGATGTTGGCTCTAAGTGGCGAACAACTGGAGAGGCCTATGTCCAGCAGTGGACTGCGATAGGCTGATGATGATGATGAAGTGGAAGTATACATTCTGATAATGACTCGTGTAATAAACAACCTCTTTCCATCGCGAAGGGCTTCAACATATCCCACGCCGCCTCCCGCTTCGCCGCCATGACGAAGCCCATATACAACGCCGTGGTCCGTCACGCGGGCACCAAGCCGTGCGCGGTGTTCGTGCCGTCCCGCCGCTGGGCGCGTCTGCTGGCCGCCGACCTGCTGGCGTTGGCAGCGGCGCAGCGACGTCCTGCGCGCTTCCTGCACGCGCGCCCGGACCTGGTGCAGCCCTTCCTGAAGCGGCTGAGCGACAAGGTCAGTACCGCAAGGGAGTAATCTGGGTGCTAAGCTGTTCCTAGTTTATGTTAGTGATACAGCAGCAGATTGTGATGCTGGCAATGGCGCAGCGACGTCCTGCGCGCTTCCTGCACGCGCGGCCCGACCTGGTGCAGCCCTTCCTGAAGCGGCTGAGCGACAAGGTCGGTACCGCAAGGGAGTAATCTGGGTGCTAAGCTGTTCCTAGTTTATGTTAGTGACACAGCAGCCGATTGTGATGCTGGCAGCGGCGCAGCGACGACCTGCGCGCTTCCTGCACGCGCGGCCCGACCTGGTGCAGCCCTTCCTGAAGCGGCTGAGCGACAAGGTCGGTACCGCAAGGGAGTAATCTGGGTGCTAAGCTGTTCCTAGTTTATGTTAGTGACAATGCAGTAGATTGTGATGCTGGCAGCGGCCCAGCGACGTCCTGCGCGCTTCCTGCACGCGCGGCCCGACCTGGTGCAGCCCTTCCTGAAGCGGCTGAGCGACAAGGTTAGTACCGCAAGGGAGTAATCTGGGTGCTAAGCTGTTCCTAGTTTATGTTAGTGACACAGCAGCAGATTGTGATGCTGGCAGCGGCGCAGCGACGTCCTGCGCGCTTCCTGCACGCCCGGCCCGACCTGGTGCAGCCCTTCCTGAAGCGGCTGAGCGACAAGGTCGGTACCGCAAGGGAGTAATCTGGGTGCTAAGCTGTTCCTATTGTATGTAAGTGACTTATCAGCGGACTATGATACTGGAGCTCCGCGCTAATCCTGCGCGCGCGGCTGGACTTAGTGCAGCCCTTCCTGAAGCGGCTGAGCGACAAGGTCGGTACCGCAAGGGAGTAATCTGGGTGCTAAGCTGTTCCTAGTTTATGTTAGTGACACAGCAGCCGATTGTGATGCTGGCAGCGGCGCAGCGACGACCTGCGCGCTTCCTGCACGCGCGGCCCGACTTGGTACAGCCTTTCTTGAAGCGGCTGAGCGACAAGGTCGGTACCCCAAGGAAGTAATCTGGGTGCTAAGCTCTTTCTAGTTTATGCTAGTGATTTAACAGCACATTGTGACGCTGGCAATGGCGCAGCACCGTCCTGCGCGCTTCCTGCACGCGCGGCCCGACCTGGTGCAGCCCTTCCTGAAGCGGCTGAGCGACAAGGTCAGTACCCCAAGGGAGTAATCTGGGTGCTAAGATGTTCCTAGTTTATGTTAGTGACACAGCAGCAGATTGTGATGCTGGCAGCGGCGCAGCGACGTCCTGCGCGCTTCCTGCACGCGCGGCCGGACTTGGTGCAGCCCTTCCTGAAGCGGCTGAGCGACAAGGTTAGTACCGCAAGGGAGTAATCTGGGTGCTAAGCTGTTCCTAGTTTATGTTAGTGACACAGCAGCAGATTGTGATGCTGGCAGCGGCGCAGCGACGTCCTGCGCGCTTCCTGCACGCGCGGCCCGACCTGGTGCAGCCCTTCCTGAAGCGGCTGAGCGACAAGGTTAGTACCGCAAGGGAGTAATCTGGGTGCTAAGCTGTTCCTATTGTATGTAAGTGACTTATTAGCAAATTATGATACTGGAGCCCCGCGCTAATCCTGCACGCGTGGCCGGACCTAGTGCAGCCCTTCCTGAAGCGGCTGAGCGACAAGGTCGGTACCCCAAGGAAGTAATCTGGGTGCTAAGCTGTTCCTAGTTTATGTTAGTGACACAGCAGCAGATTGTGATGCTGGCAGCGGCGCAGCGACGACCTGCGCGCTTCCTGCACGCGCGGCCGGACTTGGTGCAGCCCTTCCTGAAGCGGCTGAGCGACAAGGTCGGTACCGCAAGGGAGTAATCTGGGTGCTAAGCTGTTGCTAGTTTATGTTAGTGACACAGCAGCAGATTGTGATGCTGGCAGCGGTGCAGCGTCGTCCTGCGCGCTTCCTGCACGCCCGCCCCGACTTGGTGCAGCCCTTCCTGAAGCGGCTGAGCGACAAGGTTAGTACCCCAAGGGAGTAATCTGGGTGCTAAGCTGTTCCTATTGTATGTAAGTGACTTATCAGCGGATTATGATACTGAAGCCATTATGGCTCGACATAATGGCTTCCCTACGCCTAATGGAAAGCGTAAGAGAAGCCCAAGTCGCCGTGACAACGGGCAAGTAACTGGTCAGTTACCTGTCAGTTGCCACCGCCATGCCGGCCCAACCCTAACCCCCCACGAGCTCCGGAAACCCTACTTACCGGCGGAAACACGACCCAGAGGTCGTTTGACTGCGGTATTCTATAGGGTTGAGGTCCTTCCCCGGACGGGCGGCTCGATTCGAGCGAAGATTCGCTATGCCCTACCTCACTTAAAATGTCCAGCAGTAGACTGAGATAGGCAGACGGTGCTGTGTATCTTGTTGTCTCTTTCTTTCAAAAATGCATCTCTTTCCAATATATAGTTTTGGACTAACCTCTAGCGCTATCCTGGTCTCCTTCAATATCCTCATTAGGAGTCAGGTTATGGAAAGTTAATAGGTCACAAAATTTCCGTAACAGATGCTGAAGGAGACCTTGGCGGCTGGCGTGGCGTACCTCCACGAGGGCGTCGAGCCTGGAGACAGGCGCGTGGTGCAGCAGCTGTTGGAGTCGGGAGCTGTGCAGCTGTGCGTGGTGGCCGCGGAGCTGGCGTGGGCCTTCGCCGCGCATGTGCACACCGTCATCGTGGCGGATACACACACGTGAGTACTATGATACTGGCTGCTGGCTATAGAGATACGACGTAACAGAGACACGACATAGTGAGAGAGGAAGAGAGAGAGATGGAGATAGTGGATAGAGTCTGTGAGAGTAAGAGACAGTTAAAAAGTGAGAGAGAGAGTTAAAGAGTGAGAGAGAGAGAGTTAAAGAGTGAGAGATAGAGAGAGTTAAAGAGTGAGTGTGAGAGAGAGTTAAAGAGTGAGAGAGAGAGTTAAAGAGTGAGTGGATAGAGTCTGTGAGCGAGAGAAAGAGACAGTTAAAGAATGAGAAAGAGAGTTAAAGAGTGAGAGAGAGAGACAGTTAAAGACAGAGAGATAGTGGATAGAGTCTGTGAGTGAGAGAATGAGATTTAGTGGATAGATTAATGAATGAGAGTCGGTGAGTAAGAGTAATTGAGAGTGGCTGGACTGCGAAGGGCTGCGAATGATTAGGAGAGTTAGTTAGTAAAGGATCGGTGAGTGAGAGAGTTAAGAAGTAGGTAGGAGTGAGAGAGACTAAATGAAATGTAGGAAAGTTGCGTGCAGGGAGGATGATTTGGAGGGCAAGGGTCAGTAAATGCTAGGGCTCCAGTGGGCGGGCTGGCGTACCTCCACGAGGGCGTGGAGCCTGGAGACAGGCGCGTGGTGCAGCAGCTGTTGGAGTCGGGAGCTGTGCAGCTGTGCGTGGTGGCCGCGGAGCTGGCGTGGGCCTTCGCCGCGCACGTGCACACCGTCATCGTGGCGGATACACACACGTGAGTATTGAACATGTGTATATTACACTAAACTTAGTGAGAGAGAGAGAGGGTTAAGGAGTGAGAGAGAGATAGTTTGTGGATAGTCAGCGGTTGATACTACTCCGGGTCTTGAAGTCCTCTTCTGAGGGCCTCGCTTACGGGCCTCGATCCTCGGGTCTCTGCCCGGGCGTCTTCTCCGGGGCTATATATGTCCCGGGTGCTACTTCTGCCTTGATCAGGAAACCCTCCCGCGCAACCTACCGCGTCTGCGGCTTACGAGGTATGCGGCGCGGGAGGGGGGAGGATGATGTCGTGTTGTCGGGTGGAGCATATATATTTTTTTTTATTTTTTTACATACGTTAGTATTGAACATGTGTATATTAAGACCAAACTTAGTGAGAGAGAGAGGGTTAAGGAGTGAGAGAGAGATAGTTCGTGGATAGTCAGCGGTTGATGAGAGTAAGTCGATGAGTTAGAAGCAATAAGTGTGTGTGCGAGAGAGAAAAAGATATATAGTAAACTAGCTGTGCTCGCGACTTCGTCCGCATGGAATAGTTATTTTTTCCCCGTATTTTTTTTACATTTTACCTTATTTCTTCGCTCCTAATAGTTGCAGCGTGATGTTATATAGCCTAAAGCCTTCCTCGATAAATGGTCTATTCAACACAAAAAGAATTTTTAAATTCGGACCAGTAGTTCCTAAGATTAGCGCGTTCAAACAAACAAACAAACTCTTCAGCTTTATAATATTAGTTAAGATGAGTCGGTGAGTGAGACTAAAACGCGTCACATACGACGCGCGGACGCATACGTACCCAAAAACCTAGTCATAGACAACACTTTAGTGCCGGTTGCCATTCTAAATGTCTTACTTGGTATGGTGTTCTTAGTCATCATAGATAAGCATCGTTTGTGTATACGAGTGTAAATGATTGAGGGAAAGTTAGCGAGTCAAAGGGAGTTAGAGAGCAAGGCTTACCTCTTTTGGTTAATCTACAGCATCATATGTGAACTCTCGTCAAACGTAATATAGGACGCCCTCAAGTCATGTGTAGTGACGATTGGAGTGCTGGTTGCAGGAAGCTCGATCAAAATGGAGAACGTTCGGAGAGGATAAGTCCAGCAGTCGACTGATAGAAGCTGATGATGATAAATAAATAAATATCAGACAACATCACAAACATTGCTCCGATCCCAAAGTTAGTAGCTTAAGCACTTGTGTTATGGGTATCAGAACAACGAAGGTATCACAAATAAACACGGAACAAACACAAGTGTTCATCACACGAATCTTTGTCCCGGGTGGGAATCGAACCCACGACCCTTGGTTCAGAAGGCAGGGGTCACTACCAATTGAGCCACCGAGCCAGTCATAGACTATTGTTTCAGTTTCGAGTCAGTCAATGAGAGATTCGGATACCTCACGCTACACTAGCGCCTCTGGTGGCGAATTCACACGCGATAGCCCTCATTGACACCATCATAGGTCATGTGAACTTAAACCCCCCATTCTTCTTCCACAGGTACAACGGCAAGCTCCACTCGTACGAGCAGTACCCGATCACGACAGTGCTTCAAATGCTGGGCCGCGCATGCCGCCCGTTAGAAGACGACCATTCGGTCGCTGTTCTGATGTGCGTGCAGCATCAGAAGACGTTCTTTACGAAGCTGCTGAATGATTGTCTGCCGCTGGAGGTGAGTTAAATTTTAAAAAATGGTGACTAAGTGAGTTAGTTAGAGTGAGTTAGTGAGTGAGATTGAGTTAGTGAGTGAGAGTGAGTCATTGGGTGAGAGTGAGTTAGCGAGAGTGAGTGAGACTGAGTCATTGGGTGAGAGTGAGTAAGTGAGTGAGAGTGAGTCATTGAGTGAGAGTGAGTTAGTTAGTGAGTAATTGAGTGAGAGTCAGTGATTGGTAGTAATTTAAGAGTGGTCACTGAATGAGTATGAGTTAGTGAGTGAGAGTGAGTTAGTGAGTGAGACTGAGTCATTGGGTGAGAGTGAGTTAGTGAGTGAGAGAGAGTTAGTCATTGGGTGAGAGTGAGTTAGTGAATGAGAATAAAATAAAAATAAATAAAATAAAATAATTTATTTCTGCAAATAGATTTACAAGTAAATTCTTTTGCACGTCAAACTTTTTTTTTCCCTACTAGCACTTTGCCACTTAGAGCAAACATCTGGAGGATATACCCATAATCGCCATGCTGGGCAGGCGGGTTGGCGATCGCAGGGCGTAGCTTCTTGCTCCGGTGACGCTGCTGCCCGTCACCGGTCTTTAGTATTTAGCTATGCTTTCAATTGTGATGGTTATACCGCCACCAGTCGTTGCCAGCGCCTCGTTGTTATTCGGCAGGATGCACCACGCGCAGGTGAGGTTGGCTTGGAGCGAAAAGATGATAGGCCGCTCCCTTACATCCCTATATATAAAGAGTTGATTTTGTTAAATTTAATGTTAATTTTTTCTCCAGAGCCACCTCGACCATAGACTGCACGACCACATAAACGCGGAGATCGTGACGAAGACCATAGAGAACAAGCAGGACGCGGTGGACTACCTGACGTGGACGTTCCTGTACCGGCGGCTGACGCAGAACCCGAACTACTACAACCTGCAGGGCGTCACGCACAGGTGAGCGGGGATGGGTGACCGCGCTAGTGAGTGTATTACTGAGCCATTGAGAGGGAGTGAGTTACTGAGCCATTGAAAGGGAGTGAGTTATTGAGTGAGTGAGAGGGAGTGAGTTACTGAGTGAGTGAGAGGGAGTGAGTTACTAGGTGAGTGTGAGGGAGTTAGTTACTGAGTGAGTGTGAGGGAGTGAGTTACTGATTGAGTGTGAGGGAGTGAGTTACTGATTGAGTGTGAGGGAGTGAGTTACTGATTGAGTGTGAGGGAGTTAATTACTGAGTGAGTGTGAGGGAGTGAGTTACTGATTGAGTGTGAGGGAGTTAGTTACTGAGTGAGTGTGAGGGAGTGAGTTACTGATTGAGTGTGAGGGAGTTAGTTACTGAGTGAGTGTGAGGGAGTGAGTTACTGATTGAGTGTGAGGGAGTTAGTTACTGAGTGAGTGTGAGGGAGTGAGTTACTGATTGAGTGTGAGGGAGTTAGTTACTGAGTGAGTGTGAGGGAGTTAGTTACTGAGTGAGTGAGGGGGAGTGAGTGAATTACTAAGTGATTGAGAGGGAGTGAGTTATTTACTGAGTGAGTGGGAGAGAGGTACTGACGCAGTAAGGGATATTTCTCAGCTCCACTCACACTCGGCAGCTTCGCTCTTCCAACAACTCACTCTTGGCTACTCCTTTACACCATTCGAGCTTCGTCTCCAACTCCTCCTGCGTACAATCCATCAGACTCTGGAACAGACTACCTGAAAATATCCATAGTGCTCCTAGCAGGGCATCGTTTAAGATTAAGGTTCATAAGTATTATCAGCTCCAACTTTCCGCGCGTTAGTGGCTTCTCTTCACATCTCGTGGTCGTCCTATTATTTATTTATTCATATTTATTTATGTATTTATATTTATTGATACTACATTGTATATTAAGACGTGAAAGTAAATGTACAAAGTAACTTAAGCCTACAATAAATAAATAAAACCTAAACTAAACTAATATGTACAAATATCAAAAATCTTATAAATATATCTTCTATTGTATTTATATTTATTTATACATATTTATATACTTTGGCCCAGCGTGGCATGTCTTGGGTTATTTAATTGTTTTTTTTTCTCCACACCAGGCATCTGTCAGACCACCTGTCCGAGCTGGTGGAGACGACGCTGTCGGACCTGGAGCAGTCCAAGTGCATCGCCGTGGAGGACGAGATGGACGTGCAGCCTCTCAACCTGGGCATGATCGCCTCCTACTACTACATCAACTACACTACCATCGGTGAGTGCGTCTGTCTGTCTCGCTCACTCATTAGGTGTCTCTCAGACCTGGAGCAGTCCAAGTGCGTCGCCGTGGAGGACGAGATGGACGTGCAGCCTCTCAACCTGGGCATGATCGCCTCCTACTACTACATCAACTACACTACCATCGGTGAGTGCGTCTGTCTGTCTCGCTCACTCATTAGGTGTCTCTCAGACCTGGAGCAGTCCAAGTGCGTCGCCGTGGAGGACGAGATGGACGTGCAGCCTCTCAACCTGGGCATGATCGCCTCCTACTACTACATCAACTACACTACCATCGGTGAGTGCGTCTGTCTGTCTCGCTCACTCATTAGGTGTCTCTCAGACCTGGAGCAGTCCAAGTGCGTCGCCGTGGAGGACGAGATGGACGTGCAGCCTCTCAACCTGGGCATGATCGCCTCCTACTACTACATCAACTACACTACCATCGGTGAGTGCGTCTGTCTGTCTCGCTCACTCATTAGGTGTCTCTCCTTCCTTTCATCATCTCCCAACAGCTGTCATTACATCAACTATACTACCATTGGTGAGTACATCTGTCTGTCACGTTCACTCATTAATCATATCTCCTGTCTCTTTTTCCCCCTAACCCCATCTTCTCTATGTAGTCTTTTCTCTCTCTCATTTTGTATATCTATCTTTATCTCCTTCGCTCTTTATATCTCTTTCGCAATCTCTTTCATTTTCATGTATCTAAAGTAAGTTTATCAGTTGTCTAGTACCCATAGTACAAGCTTCGGCTTAGTTTGGGGCTAGGTGGCGCTGTGTGGCATCTCTTGGTTTAAACTAAACTTTGTTCTAAACATATGATCTACATTCATGACAAGGCTCGGTGGCTCATTTGGTAGTGACCTCTGCCCTCTGAGCCAAGGGTTGTGGGTTCGATTCCCGCACAGTACAAACATTTGTGTTCATGAACATGTCTGTTTGTATTGGTCTGGGTGTTTTCTATGTATATTATGTATTATTATTTACAAAAAAAAATGTAAGTAAGTTTAACAGTTGTCTAGTACCCATAGTACAAGCTTCGGCTTAGTTTGGGGCTAGGTGGCGCTGTGTGGCCCAGCGTGGCATGTCTTGGGTTATTTATTTCTTGTACTGCTCACTCATTCACCGTTTCACTCACTCCAACGTTTCCAGAACTGTTCAGCCTGTCGCTCACAAGCAAGACCAAGATCCGCGGTCTTCTGGAGATCATATCCTCGGCGGCGGAGTACTCAGACCTCTGCATCAGGCACCGCGAGGAGAACATCATCAAGGCGCTGGCTGCCAAGTGAGTGGAACAGTCTTCATCATCATCATCTATTCTTCTTCTTCTATACATATAATAAAAATGTAACGAATCGCTGTCTGTACATGGAAGATATTTGTGAAAAAATATTATGGGAGGCCTTTATTAATGCAATAGTACCCAAAACAATGATTTTTGGAAGTTTTGTCTGTTTGTCGGTTTGTCTGTTTGTCTGTATGTTTGTGCACGCTAATCTCAGAAACCACGTATCCGATTAAGATGCGGTTTTCACTCATATATTGCTGGAAGCTTCCCTTAACATTTAGTGTTTGTTTCATGTTAATCGGTCCATAAATAAAAAAGTTACGCCCATTTAACTAATCACGTCGAGCCTGCTGTACGTTTGCGCGGGTATATATAGCGCGCCGCTGCCAGCTGCCAGGCACTGGGGGTCATTAAAATCACTACCCAAGAAACTATTCCACGCGGACGAAGTCGCTGGCACAGCTAGTCTATCATATGTTTATGTAATAAGTCAGCATTAGTGTATGTAAGTGTTACCGAGGAGCGGTGCGCCCTGCCACAGGCTTTTATAAGCTTAAAAGGGGGCACCAGCCATTATTATTATGTAAAAATAGCTGTTTACTGAATAAATGATTTATTATATTATTATTATTATCATCATCATCGGCCTACCCCAGTTCACTGCTCGATCTACGCCTGGTGGAAAGCGAAATAGAAGCTGTTATTTTAAAAACTCCTATAAAAATGTAGGGATGTAAGAGAGCGGCCTATCATCATTTCGCTCCAAGCCAACCTCACCTGCCCGTGGTGCATCCTGCCGAATAACAAACGAGGCGCTGGCAACCGACTGGTGGCGGTATAACATCACGATCGAAGGCGTAGCTAAATAGTAGACCGATGACGGGCAGCAGCGTCACCGGGGCGAGGAGCTACGCCCTGCGATCGCCAACCCGCCTGCCCAATATGGCGATTATGGGTATATACTCCAGTTGTTTGCCCTGTGGCGAACAACTGGAGAGGCCTATGTCCAGCAGTGGACTGTGATAGGCTGAGTAACTGGCCAGTTACTTGCCCGTTGTCACAGCGACTTCGGCTTCTCTTTCGCTTTCCATCAGGCGTAGGGAAGCCATTATGTCGAGCTACTATAAAAAAAAAACCATATGCAGATTTTTTTTTACTAATTAATATTCTGACGCCGTCCTCCCCTTCCAGAGTGCCCCACAAGCCGACAGCGCCCTCCGGCGGCGCGGTCAAGTACAACGACCCTCACGTGAAAGCCCACGTGCTGCTCCAAGCACACCTGTCCAGGATGCAGCTGCCGGCGGAACTGCAGGCCGACACCGCCAGGGTTCTGGTCAAGGTGAGCTGCTCTGCTAGTCTACTGACATAGGGCGAACTGCCAAACGGAACTCTTGGACTGGCTCCTTTTTAAGGCGAGGGTCCCTCTCCCGAACAACGCGTGCTGGACAGCGTTGTCATCCGCATATTATTCAGACAATAGTAGCGCGAACCAAGAGGTTTAGTTAAATTCATCAGTTGTCTAGTACCCATGGATATGGATGTAAGGGAGCGACCTATCATCTTTTCTCTCCAAGCCAACCTCACCTGCCCGTGGTGCATCCTGCCGAATAGCAAACGAAACCGTTACCGACTGGTGGCGGTATAACCATCACGATAGAAGGCGTAGCTAAATACCACAGACCGATGACGGGCAGCAGCGTCACCGGAGCGAGAAGCTACGCCCTGCGATCGCCAACCCGTCTGCCCCAAGAGATTCGAGTCCTCGAGCTAATTTTAGGTCCCTTCAGCGATCAATGTGCTGCTCCAAGCGCACCTGTCCAGGATGCAGCTGCCGGCTGAACTGAAGGCGGATATTGCCAGGGTTCTGGTCAAGGTGAGCTGGTCTCTTTGTCATCATCATCAGCCTGTCGCAGTCCACTGCTGGACATAGGCCTTTTTTTATTTTATATTGGCTCAGCATAGTGGCTTCCCTCCGCCTGATGGAAAGCAGGAAAGGAAGCCCAAGCCGCTCTGACAACGGGCGGGAAACCATCGTTTCCAGTCAGTCATCACAGCCTCTCCAGTTGTTCCCCACTTTGGGCAAACACCTGGAAGATTTACCCATAATCGCTACATCAGGCAGGCGGGTTGGGTATCGCAGGGCGTAGCTCCTCGCTCCGGTGACGCTGCTGCCCGTCATCGGCGTATGGTATTTAGCTACGCCTTCAATCGTGACGGTTATACCGCCACCAGTCGGTTGACAAAACCTCGTTATATTTGTATTTATTTAGATCTAAGAAGAAGTATTTAAGTAAGTTTATCAGTTGTCTAGTATCCATAGTACAAGCTTCGGCTTAGTTTGGGGCTAGGTGGCGCTGTGTGGCATGTCTTGGGTCATTTATTTGGCTCGGTGGCTCAATTAGTAGTGACCTCTGCCCTCTGAGCCAAGAGTCGTGGGTTCGATCCCCACACAGTGCAAACATTTGTGTGCATGAACATGTCTGTTTGTATTGGTCTGGGTGTTTACTACGTGTATGTATTTATTTACAAAAAAAAAATGTATCTAAGTAAGTTTATCAGTTGTCTAGTACCCATAGTACAAGCTTCGGCTTACTTTGGGACTAGATGGCGCTGTGTGCCCCATCGTGGCATGTCTTGGTTTATTTCTATAACTTTTTCTCCCTTCCGCAGGCCATCCGTCTGATCCAGGCGTGCGTGGACGTGGTCTCGTCCAGCGGCTGGCTGGCCCCAGCGGTGGCCGCCATGGAGCTGGCCCAGATGGTCACTCAGGCCATGTGGGCTAAAGACTCGTACCTGCGCCAGCTGCCGCACTTTACGCAGGAGATGGTGACTCGCTGCGCTGATAAGGTATGTAGCCCTTTAAGGCTCTAGGGCCCCTTCCAGTGCGTCTAGGGCCCCTCCCAGCGCTGATAGGGCCCCTCCCTACGCGTCTATTCTAGGGCCCCTCTGTGTCTCTGGGGCCCTCTGCGCATTTAGGGCCCCTCAACGCGCTTCTAGGGCCCCTCCCATCCGCTTCTAGGGCCCCTCCCATCATTCGTAGGGCCCGCTACTCGTTTATATGTGGCCGCCATGGAGCTGGCCCAGATGGTGACGCAGGCGATGTGGGCTAAAGACTCGTACCTGCGCCAGCTGCCGCACTTCACGCAGGAGATGGTCACGCGCTGCGCTGATAAGGTATGTGACAGTACTTGTAGGGCCACTCCCTATCTCTCTAGGGCCCTTTCCTTCAATTCTTCTATTGGGCCCCTCCCTGCGCCTCTAGGGCCCCTCAACGCGCTTCTAGGGCCCCTCCGCGCCTCTGAGGCCCCTCCATGCGCTTCTAGGGCCCCATCATTCGTTAGGCCCGCTACTCGTTTAAATGTGGCCGCCATGGAGCTGGCGCAGATGGTCACACGGGCCATGTGGGCCAAGGACTCGTACCTGCGCCAGCTGCCGCACTTCACGCAGGAGATGGTGACTCGCTGCGCTGATAAGGTCAGTATATATGCCTCGTAGACCCCCCCCCCCCCCTCCCTGTGCCCCTCTTTGGCCTCTATTCTAGGGCTCCTCCCAGCGCTGCTATTGCCCCTCCCTGCGCGTCTATTCTAGGGCCCCTCTATGCCTCTGGGGCCCTCTGCGCCTCTAGGGCCTCTCCCTGTGCCTCTACTCTTTTGGGGCCTCAATGCGCCTGTAGGGCCCCTCCCAGTGCCTCTAGGGCCCCTTCCTGCGCCTCTAGGGACCCCACTAGTGCTCGGTGGGCCCCCATCCATCGACGGTAGGGCCCCTCAATATGCCTCTAGGGCCCTCACTAGAGCTCGTAGGGCTTCTACACAGTGTCTCTAGGGCCCCTCCCTGCGCTTCTACTCTAGGGCCCTTCCTTGCCCCTCTAAGGCCCCTCCCACTGCTCGTCAATGAGTTGTAACATCATTCGCGGCCACAGTCACTGTTGAGCGTAAAATATCAGGAGCACATAGATGCGTGGGAAGTCGGAAGACCTAATTTTTGTTTTTAACAAAGTGTAGTATTATACAAATTCTTGCTAATAAATGATTCCTTATTCTTCACATTCAGAGCGTGGAGACGGTGTTCGACGTGATGGAGTTAGAAGACAACGCTCGCGCGAAGCTTCTCCAACTCTCCCCCACAGAGATGGCGGACGTGGCGCGCTTCTGCAACAGATACCCCAACGTGGAGCTCACTTACGAGGTGAGAAGTCGTTAGTGTAGTTAGGCAGAAGCTTTGGTCCCAATATTGTACCTTGAGGCACACCTGTGAACATTAGTAAAGCTGTAAGCTATACCCCAACGTGGAACTGACCTACGAGGTGAGAAGTCGTTAGTGTAGTTAGGCAGAAGCTTTGGTCCCAATATTGTACCTTGAGGCACACCTGTGAACATTAGTAAAGCTGTAAGCTATACCCCAACGTGGAACTGACCTACGAGGTGAGAAGTCGTTAGTGTAGTTAGGCAGAAGCTTTGGTCCCAATATTGTACCTTGAGGCACACCCGTGAACATTAGTAAAGCTGTAAGCTATACCCCAACGTGGAGCTCACTTATGAGGTGAGAAGTCGTTAGTGTAGTTAGGCAGAAGCTTTGGTCCCAATATTGTACCTTGAGGCACACCCGTGAGCATTAGTAAAGCTGTAAGCTATACAGATACCCCAACGTGGAGCTGACCTACGAGGTGAGAAGTCGTTAGTGTGGTTAGGCAGAAGCTTTGGTCCCAATATTGCACCTTGAGGTACAACCGTGAACATTAGTAAAGCTGTAAGCTATACCCCAACGTGGAATTCACTTATGAGGTGAGAAGTCGTTAGTGTAGTTAGGCAGAAGCTTTGGTCCCAATATTGTACCTTGAGGCACACCCGTGAACATTTGTAAAGCTGTAAGCTATACAGATACCCCAACGTGGAGCTGACCTACGAGGTGAGAAGTCGTTAGTGTAGTTAGGCAGAAGCTTTGGTCCCAATATTGTACCTTGAGGCACCCTTGTACATTTAGTAGCTGACCTATGAACTGAGTGCGCTTGTGAAGAGGATTTGAAGTTATTAGTGAAGTTGAGACAGAAGCGTTGGTCTTAAACATAACATTTTTCATTATAATTCCAGGTTCTGAACGAGCGTCGTTTGGTGGTGGGCAAGCCGATCGTGGTTGAAGTGTCTCTGGAGCGCGAGGACGAGGTGGTGGGACCAGTCATCGCCCCACTCTTCCCGCAGGTAGGTTTTTTTTTTGGTTTTTATAGTAGCTCGACATAATGGCTTCCCTACGCCTGATGGAAAGCGAAAGAGAAGCCCGAGTCGCTGTGACAACTCAAGGACCTCCACCCTATAGAATACCGCAGCCAAATGACCACCGGGTCGTGTTTCTGCTAGTGAATAGGGTTTCCGGAGCTCGTGGGGGGGTTAGGGTTGGGCCGGCATGGCAGTGGCAACTTTTTTTTTTGTATTGGTCTGGGTGTTTTCTATGTATAATATGTATTTTAAAAAATGTATCTAAGTAAGTTTATCAGTTCTCTAGTACCCATAGTACAAGCTTCGGCTTAGTTTGGGGCTAGATGGCGCTGAGTGGCCCAGCGTGGCATGTATTGGGTTTATTTATTTAATTAATTTGTAGTTAAATTAAAGTAATTTCTGGGTTTATTTATTTAATTAATTTGTAGTTAAATTAAAGTAATTTCATATATGTTGCAATTGCAATATAATTTCATTTTAAAATTTAAATTAATTTCATTAAAATTTAAATATCACATTATGGTTCCAATTTAATTAATTAAAAACAATTTAATTAATTAAAAAACCAGCTAATTATTTAAAAAACAATTTTATTAATTTAAAATTCCCCTCGTATTCAGAAACGCGAAGAGGGCTGGTGGGTGGTGGTCGGCGAGCCTCGCAGCAACAGCCTCGTGTCCATCAAGCGCGTGTCGCTCGGGCGCGCGGCGCGCGTGCGGCTGGAGTGGGCGGCGGCGGCGGCCGGCACGCACGCGTACACGCTGTACTTCATGTGCGACGCGTACCTCGGCGCGGACCAGGAGTACAAGTTCACGCTGGACGTGCGCCACGGCCGCGGGCACGACGACCAGTCGGATTCGGATTAGAGATGTGAATATGTGTAATGGGAATTAATAAAGTGTCTTGATGTTGAATATCTTTGTCTTTTTGTCTCTGTTCTTCGGCAATTCAATATTTCATCCTTGAAATTTTCGATTTCTACGATCTCAGCGAGCCCATGTCACACTTTCTAGGCTTATTTTTATGTAATTTAGGTGAAATTAATCAAAATTAATTTTATTTAAATAAAAATTAATTTCATTAAAATTAATTGTATTTAAATACAAATTAATATCATTAATTCAACAAAAATTAAACGTGTGAAAGAATACATCTTAGGTCGTACCAATGACAGGAAGCAGTGTCTCTTCAGTATGTGCTGCAATTGATCTAGTAACTAGATAGATCGTGCTAGTTACTCGGTGTGGCTCTTATAGACTTTGGGCCAATAGTAGTTGCACTACCAGTAAGTGAGGAGTTACTAGATTCTAATTACTCTGTGAAGCTCTGATACCTATAGGCTTTGGGCCAATACCACCTAGTAGGTCTCTGATTATCCTCAAAATATAGTCAGTGTAGGTGTAGCGGTCGTCGATCTATCGAGTTAGGTACTCTGTAAGGCTATGATATAGACGTTGGGCCAATAATATCCAGTAAGTTTCTTTAGAGAGTCCAGCAATGGACTGTCAGAGCCTCAGAGGCTGATGATAAGCCTCGTGCGTGCGGCTGGAGTGGGCGGCGGCGGCGGCCGGCACGCACTCGTACACGCTGTACTTCATGTGCGACGCGTACCTCGGCGCGGACCAGGAGTACAAGTTCACGCTGGACGTGCGCCACGGCCGCGGGCACGACGACCAGTCGGATTCGGATTAGATGTGAATAAATGTAATGGGATTTAATAAAGTGTCTTGATGTTGAATGGCGTTTGTCTTTTTTATCACTGTTCTTCGGCACTTTAGTTAATACATCTAGTCACCACCTACATTCAAATTTTACAAACTACAAACAAAAAAAATACGATTTCCACGAACTCAGCGATATCGTAGCCCATGTCACACTTTTTAGGCTTCTTTTTTGGTAATTTAGGTGAAATTAATCAAAATTAATTTTATTTAAATAAAAATTAATTTCATTAAAATTAATTTTATTTAAATAAAAATTAATTTCATTAATTCAACAAAAATTAAACGTGTGAAAGAATACATCTTAGGACGTACCAATGACAGGAAGCAGTGTCTCTTCAATATGTGCTGCAATTGATCTAGTAACTAGATAAACCTTGCTAGTTATATACTCGGTGTGGCTCTTATAGACTTTGGGCCAATAGCAGTTGCACTACCAGTAAGTTAGGAGTTACTAGATTCTAATTACTCTGTGAAGCTCTGATACCTATAGGCTTTGGGCCAATACCACCTAGTAGGTCTCTGATTATCCTCGAAATATAGTCAGTGTAGGTGTAGCGGTCGTCGATCTATCGAGTTAGGTACTCTGTAAGGCTCTGATATAGACGTTGGGCCAATAATATCCAGTAAGTTTCTTTAGAGAGTCCAGCAATGGACTGTCAGAGCCTCAGAGGCTGATGATAAGCCGCGCGCGTGCGGCTGGAGTGGGCGGCGGCGGCGGCCGGCACGCACGCGTACACGCTGTACTTCATGTGCGACGCGTACCTCGGCGCGGACCAGGAGTACAAGTTCACGCTGGACGTGCACCACGGCCGCGGGCACGACGACCAGTCGGATTCGGATTAGAGATGTGAATAAATGTAATGGGAATTAATAAAGTGTCTTGATGTTGAATGTCTTTTTGTCTCTGTTCTTCGGCACCTTAACCACACCTTGTCACCTAAATTCAATATTTCATCCTTGAAATTTACGATTTCTACGATCTCAGCGAGCCCATGTCACATTTTCTAAGTTTATTTTTATGTAAATTAGGCGTAATTAATTAAAATTTATTTTATTTAAATTAAAATTAATTTAATTAAACCAAAAAATCGAAAAATGTATGGCTCCAGCGGAGCGTCGAAGCGCGAAAGCGCGCGTTAACGCGCTTCGACGCGCGTTGCCATATTTACATAGCACAAATCTTAACTAATATTATAAAGCTGAAGAGTTTGTTTGTTTGAACGCGCTAATCTCAGGAACTACTGGTCCGAATTGAAAAATTCTTTTTGTGTTGAATGGACCATTTATCGAGGAAGGCTTTAGGCTATATAAGATCACGTTGCAACTATTAGGACCGAAGAAATAATGGAAAATGTAAAAAAAAAACGGGGGGAAAATGACTATTCCACGCGGACGAAGTCGCGAGCACAGCTAGTTTGTACATAGATGGTGAACAAAAAGATGAATATGCTGTAGGCGGAAAAATAGCGTCGCGTCGCTTCGACTCTGTGCCAATGTGAGTTGGGCCAGCATTTCTGCAGTGTAACTTATGATAAAGTGAAAAAAGAAATAAAATTAATTTAATTGAATCTTTAATAATTTAATATTCTCTTTTATCGTGTCGGGATGATTACTTTTTTTTAAGGACATGTAAAAAATTGTGTTATGTAAATAAAATATTAGTCAAAAATAATAAAACAAAAATTTGGGATATTAGTATTGGTTGATAGAACTATTTTTTATTTGGGATAAAAACACAAAATTGTAGTACATAAATGATATCTTTATTTGAAAATAATTAATCGAAATCTACATTACGATGTTTCTAAATACCACAGATTATTCTTACAGTAATATACAATTTTTAAAACTTAAAATGTATCAAATGAATTAACAACTAGTTTTAACAGCCAGATTTGTACCAAAACAGAATGGAAATCATGATTTGTGGCCAGGGAATAAAACTACCAAAATGGTAGTTTTCACTAATTTAATCAGCAACATTTTCAAGGTCTATCGAACAACTCTGCAAAGACTGCGTGAAAGTGAACCCAAAAACGCGTGTTTTTAAAAACTACCAAAATGGTAGAATTTGGTAGTTTTTATTTTTTAACATAACTAACTTAGTGGAGTTATGGGACGTGTCTAGGCGAGTTTAGACGACCTTCTGGAGGTACTCGTCGAACAGGTAGAGGGAGAGGGAGAGGTCCTGTCCGTTGTTGTCTGTGAACTTCTTGAGGTCGGTCGTGTAGCCGGCCAGCTCGCGGATCCTCTTGCCCTGGTACTCGATGAATTCTTCCTCAAGGTACTGGGCGACCTGAAAAAATAATAGGAATGTTTTGGGGGTCAAAATAATTACATTATATTTAGTCCGTGTTTTAGATCATAAAAATGTATTGGACACGTATTTTTGCTTTTATCAATCAAATAAAAAATTGCAAAGATACAAGACATCAAAAGTTAGGAGTGGAAGTCTTTGACGTCACTCGCTCCCGTAAAAATGCCTCACCGAGTGACGTCACGCGTAATTTCAACGGGCTATAAGTTTGTAATTTTTAGTCTAATTTACAAATAAAAAAACACGTGTCTTTTATTTTTGAATAAGCTGAAAGACGGACTAATTACAATTTTTAGCCATAATAGCCTATTTAAGTAATGAGCCTTGCCATCAAATATCTGATAATACTCCTAGTCGAATATCGACCACAGCAGTTAAACTACAAATCCAACACCACATTCCTTTTTGGATTTATGAACTTTTTGGATTTTCACATTTTATCAAAGAGTTCAAGTTATTAACCGACTGGTGGCGTTAAAACCATCACGATAGAAGGCGTAGCTGAATACCACAGGCCGATGACAGGCAGCAGCGTCACCGGAGCGAGGAGCTACGCCCTGCGATGGCCAACCCGCCTGCCAAGCGTGGCGATTATGGGTATATTATAGATGTTTGCCCTAGGTGGCGAACAGCTGGAGAGGCCTATGTCCAGCAGTGGACTGCAACAGGCTGATGATGATGACGGAATCCTAAAAACTGCCACCCCTTCACGCCAACTTACCTCAGGGTCATGCAGATGAGGGCTGTTCCTGGTGGCCTCGCGGTGGATGAAGAACGCCCTCTCCGCGATCTCCTTCTGCGTGTCCAGAGCTTTAGCCAGCGACTCCAGCTCATGCAGTTCCACCGTGTAGTTCTTCTTCTCAACTGGCTTCTGAGTGCTGCGCTGAGCGAAGTTCATCTCGTCACCTAGAAAACCCATAAAACATGAAGGAATAAGCTATTATTATGGCTAAAAATTGTAATGAGACCGCCTTTCAGCTTATTCAAAAATAAAAGACACGTATTTTTTTTATTTGTAAATTAGACTAAAAATTACAAAGTATAAGCCCGTTGAAATTACGCGTGATGTCACTCGGCGAGGCATTTTTACGGGAGCGAGTGACGTTAAAAACTCCCACTCCTAACTTTTGATGCCTTGTATCTTTGCTATTGTTTATTTGAATGGGAAAAGGACAAATACGTGTCTTTTATTTTTGAATAAGCTAAAAGATGGACTAATTACAATTTTTAGTAAAGGATTCAGTTAGGGATGTTTCCAGGGTCAAAATAATTACAATATAGTTAGTCCGTATTGTAGATCATAAAAATATATTTGTCACGCATTTTTTCTTTTTTCATTTAAACAATGACGGAAATATCGCTGAACATACATAAAAAAAAAAAAATATTATACATAGAGACGAATTGAGAACCTCCTCCTTTTTTCGAAGTCGGTTAAAAAATAACGAAGATACAAGGCATCGAAATTTAGGAGTGGGGGGTCTTTGACGTCACTGAGTGCCAAAAAGCTCCCACTCTTTGACGTCACGCGTAATTTTAACGGGCTATATCTTTGTTATTTTTGGTCGAATTTACAAATGAAAAAATACGTGTCTTTTATTTTTAAACAATCTAAAAGACTGACTAATTACATTTTTTAAGGCAACAGACCCATTTATACTACAACACAAACGCATCGAAGCGACTATCCAATACTGAACACAACTAAAAAAATTAAAATTCAGTCGAATTGTGTACCTCCTTTTTTTGAAGTTGGTTGAAAATACAGAATAGAATATTTATTTGCTAAAAGCATGGTACACATAGATGTTATCTTAACTAATATTATAAAGCTGAAGAGTTTGTTTGTTTGTTTGAACGCGCTAATCTCAGGAACTACTGGTCCGAATTGAAAAATTATTTTTGTGTTGAATTAAATAGACCATTTATCGAGGAAGGCTTTAGGCTATATAACATCACGTTGCCACTATTAGGAGCGAAGAAATAATGGAAAATGTAAAAAAAACCGGGGATAAAATAACTATTCCACGCGGACGAAGTCGCGAGCACAGCTAGTTAATAATATACGACATTATTTGTCAAGGTATTATCGTCTAGGAAGTCTTGTATGTCATAATTTTATTACAAACCCACCTCTCATAGTAACATGCTTGATGATATCCACAGTCTTCTCCCAAGCGTCATCAGACAGCTTCTTGAACAGTTTGCTGAACCCGGCGCGGTTGGTCTGATAATTGTTGAAATACGCGGCCGAGAGGAGGTACTCGTAGGACCTCTCGAGGTGGAGGTTGGCGTACGCCTGTAGTTCGGAGGCAACGTTGCCGTGGCGACCGTACTCGCCGTAGACCGCGTTACAGCGGGGGAGGGCTGGAAAGAGGGAAAAACGTTAGACAACATCACATACATTGCTCCGATCCCAAAGTAGCTTAAGCACTTGTTATGGGTATCAGAACAACGAAGGTACCACAAATATGTACTTAAATACAAATATAAACACCCAGACATGGAACAAACACAAGTATTCATCACACGAATGGGTGGGGATCGAAGCCACGTCCCTTTGGTCAAAAGGCAGGAAGTCTACCAATTGAGCCACCGAGCCAGACAAGATATAAGATAAGACTCAACAATGATGGGTAAAGCCTCTAGATGTTTTTTTATTTTATAGTAGCTCGACATAATGGCTTCCCTACGCCTGATGGAAAGCGAAAGAGAAGCCCAAGTCGCTGTGACAACGGGCACGTAACTAGACAGCTACCTGTCAGTTGCCACCGCCATGCCGGCCCAACCCTAACCCCCCACGAGATCCGGTAACCCTACTCACGGCAGAAACACGACCCAGAGGTCAATTGGCTGCGGTATTCTACATATAGGGTGGAGGTCCTTCCCCGGACGGGCGGCTACATTCGAGCGAAGATTCGCTATGCCCTACCTCTCTTAGCTCTGTTTGACCATCTTCATCCTATCCTTTTTTCCCGATTGTCTCAGGGTCAACTTCCCAAACTGAGAGATTTGGCGAGGGCTAAGCTTTTACACAGAGCGACTGCCATCAGACCTCCGCAACACTTAGGGTAAGCTATACCCATTCCCAGTTTAGGCGTCAGAGTTATCATAATCTCTGATATGATGTAACGACTGCTATCCGAGTTGGTAAAGATAGCACCCGGGACCAACAGCTTAACGTGCCTTCCGAAGCACGGAGGAAATCGGTGTCAAATTTTGGTCACCCATCATCTGATTGACCGCGCCAATGGTTGCGATCATTGTTAAGCGAACAAGACCGCGGCGCCACCGAGCTCCTCAAGCTCTTAGCTCTGTTTGACCAAAGTGACGAAAAGCTGGAGAGGCCTGTGTCCAGCAGTGGACTGCAATAGGCTGATGATGATGATGATGTCAATATTACTCGACTTTGGCAGAAATGACCCACTCTAAGAGGTCTGTTGCCATGCAATAAAAAGACTATGTTGTTATAATGTGGCGATAGATGTCGCTAAGCGAGCAAATCTATTTGGTAAGTATGTATTTACGATACATATGTATGTAAATTGATATTTCGTAATGATACGACAGGGCAGACATGTTAAACAGATATCAGTGTAAGTAGTACAAAGATAGATAAAATAAATCTGAATTGCGGACCAATATGTTGTATGCTTTGTATGTCGCACTATGTATTGCTTTGCTTTTGATAAAAATAACTGTTATAATAGGCTATTATGGCTAAAAATTATAATTAGTCCGCCTTTTAGCTTATTCAAAAATAATAGACACATATTTTTCCTTTTTTCATTCAAATAAACAATAGCAAAGATACAAGGCATCAAAAGTTAGGAGTCTTTGACGTCACTCGCTCCCGTAAAAATGCCTCACCGAGTGACGTCACGCGCACGCGTCATTTCAAATCAAATCAAATCAAATCAAATCATTTTATTGCTTGTCACATTACAAAATAACAGAAGATGGAATATTGTGAAAGGTATACATGTGACACCCTGGAAGGGCGTAGCAAATTAATACATACATCAAATTACACAATTACATTTGTCAATCAATCAAAATTTGTCAGTCAAAAATTCATTCACAGTATAATAACATTTTTCTATCAAGAATTGAATCATTTTCTTTTTAAAAAGATTGAAATTTAACTCCTTCAATTCTCCAGGGAGCTTATTGTAAATTGTTACTACCATACAGAATACACTTTTGACCATGAGCTTGGTCTTGGACATCTGAACAGAAAGTTTATTTCTGTCTCGACGACTACGATCATTAATTTCTGTCATTTTTGTAAATAAATTTGGATTAGTTTTCGCAAATAGAGCTACTTCTAATATGTAAAGTGAAGGAAGTGTCAGAATACGATATCTTTTAAAGTAAGGTCTACAGCTATCAACAACCTTGAGTCCGAACATTGCCCTAATACATCTCTTCTGCGCCTTAAATGCTTTGTCAGTATCAGTTGAGTTCCCCCAGAATATTATGCCATATCTTAGGTTGGAGGCAGCTATACCGTGATAAGCAGTAATGAGAGCATCAATTTTAAGAACTGATGATAGTCTGTATAATGCATACGCCGAAGAACTAACCTTTTTACATAATTCGTCAATATGTTCCTTCCAATTTAATTTATTGTCAATTATTAAACCAAGAAATTTTGTTGAGTCAGTTGTGCAAATATCAATATTATCATGTTTTACTGTAATATTAGATGGGCAGGTTCAACGGGCTATAACTTTGTAATTTTTAGTCTAATTTACAAATACGTGTCTTTTATTTTTGAAGAAGCTAAAACATGGACTAATTACAGTTTTTAGCCATATTAGCCTATTGCGGTCTATATGACTGTGTTTTCAGATAAATTCATCATCATCATCATCAGCCTATTGCAGTCCACTGCTGGACATAGGCCTCTCCAGTTGTTCGCCGCTTTGGGGAAACATCTTGGGTTATTCGTCGTATATGTTATTGTATATTTTCGGATAATCGACGCTCTACTGTACTTACTTAAAGAGCTGGAGGCCTGTCCGCAGTCCTGCGTGACGTCCTGGTAGCAGGCGTCTGCGGCTAGGGCTCCATTCACGGCCAGCAGGCACAGGACAGCTGATGTCAACATCTTCATGGTTCTGTCAACAAATGTTTTATTTTTATAGTAGCTCGGCATAATGGCTTCCCTGCACCTGATGGAAAGCGAAAGAGAAGCCCAAGTCACTGTGAGAACTGGCAAGTAACCGGACAGTTACCTGTCAGTTGCCACCGCCATGCCGGCCCAACCCTAACCCCCCACGAGCTCCGGAAACTCACCAGCAGAAACACGACCCGGAGGTCATTTGGCTGCGGTATTCTATATTGTACCTATAGGCAGAATTACTGGGATGTTAGGGAGCGGCCTATCATCTTTTCGCTCCAAGCCAACCTCAACTGCCCGTGGCGCATCCTGCCGAACAAACGAGGCTCTGGCAGCTGACTGGTGGCGGTATAACTGTCGCAGTCATCTGGTTGAATCTCCTATTCAATTTAATGGCTAGCGCGTTCATTGAATGACGACATTCAATTGAACGTCGTCATCAATGAAATGAAATGATACAGAAAAAAGTTTGACATGCAAAAGTATTACTAGTGAATCTATTTGCAGAAATAAACTATTTTATTTTATTATTTTATAATCAGTTATTAACACTACCGACCGATGACTTCTTGTCTACATATCTACCTATGCTGTGTGACCTAAATGAATAATACCTTTACCTTTTAATACCTTTTAAGGTCACCTAACCTAACATATATTATATTGACTTGACCTTACCTACTGGCACCAATTTAATCCTTTGACCGCCAAGAAATTAGGTACAGTAGAAAATCTATTGTTATCGACGCATAAAAGCATCAACGGCGTTCAACGGGTTAGAGTATTTTCCGTATGTTTGACGACCTCGTGCCGCGAATTTGAAGATCCGAGCAGAGGGTTCCGAGTTTGTTTCCTGGTTAGGTCACTTCAGGAAATAAAGTCATAGATAAAGATCTTATTCTTCTTACAATAAGTGTAAAAACTCAAGGTCAATATTGTTTTTGCTATTATATGTATATTCAGTTAGTTAAAAAAAGTTAAATAACTATTTTATGTTAGCTGAAACTATGGAATAAACTCGGTAATTTCAATAAACTAACATAAGCATCGGTGGTTCAGTGGTAGAATGCTCGCCTGCCACGCGGGCGGCCCGGGTTCGATTCCCGGCCGATGCAAGTACTTTTAATTTTTTTTACCTTTTTTTTCAAATAAAAGTAGCATTGGATAACAGTATAATGAAAGTTTCTTTTTTTAGCACTTACCTAACTTTTTTTTAAAACTATGGCCTTAGACTAAGAACACCCAGTTGCCGTTATCAAATTCAAAACCTCATTTCTTTGTCTTAATTTTTTTATCATTTAATTAAATTAAATAATGTCTATATGTATTGGTTTGTTTTTCTATTTTTTTTTAATTCTAATGTTGATTTGATTTTGTTCAATGTTTCCAATTATAAATCTATGCTGCACATACGACTATTGTGTCTCCCACCCAGGACAACCAGACCCAATATAATCTACAAAACTTCATTTTTAAATTGACTTGACCGGGCATCAAACCCTGAACTTTAGCTTATTTATACCTACATAAGCGAAAACAATACCTACACAAAAATAATAAACATACCTACATAAGTCTCACTCACAACAAGATGACTTGTACACACTCATTGTTGATAATAATAAGCAATGATTCATACAATTTTAATTATCATTTTACTTAAATGTACATAGTAATTTCACTTTAGAAGAAAAATGTGTGTAGGTTTTCAAATTGCCTTAACACTTTAGAGATTAAAGGTCATTACTTAAACAAACGGTATAACTACCTACATAATTAATGTAGGTAAATACCTAATTATCCTTAAAAATAAATTCTTTGTGTAAATACATGATAAATGAAACATACCTAATATTGATAAAAAAATATCTACCCACGGAAAATTTAACAAAGTAAGTGGCTTGTAACACCGATCAACTTACATGTGTAATAATTTGTCAGAAAATGGAGATACATAAAATTGATTGCTTTATTGCTGGCTTATCTTAATCACCGATTTTATCGAGTCGTTAAAACCAAATCCTTTATTGTAATCCTGATAAAATGATCTGATTTACAAATCATTAAAATTCAGTATAAATGAATAGGTACCCACTTTTGTTTTTTTTTAATTTGGAAAAAATATAATCAAGGTTATAAAAAAAAACAACCGGAAATGCGAAAGGAGTCATCCTTTAAAGAAGTTTGGTAAAAAATACAGAAGGTAGACAATAAATAAATAATTGTAATTTGCTTACCAAACTGCGATGTAACTTTGCGATGAGAAAATAGAAACAACAAATCAAGATCCGTCAGAAGTGGCACCTTTACACACACTGGCGTAGAAGGTGGCTCCCGACACAAAGACTGTGATGTGAAACTGATAAATGCCCCAGTAATACGGGGTAACTCAACTTATTTGCACTTTATCCGTGGACTGATATACACCCGATTTGTATTGACAGCGAAATAAAATAATACATTGTCACAGCGAGTTTCTGCTTAAAATAGTGTTGCCGTGTTCGAAAAATAAAATTTCCCGAAAGCGTCTTTATTTCAAGGTATTTACTTATATTTCTTATCACACACTTACAGCTTTATTTTATATGTCATAAGATATCAATCATCAATACACTATTAAGGGATTTTCAACACAATTTCCAACATTTATTGTACCACTGAACTAGGTACGTTAGTGAAGTGGGTATCACTGCTACACCGTCCCCCGCTGTATCAAAGCCCCGTGTCCCCTCTGCGACCCAATCTGTGACGTCACAACCAGTGTCATACAAAGGAAGCTGAGGTTTTGCGTTGCAAGAAATTTCTCGACATTTCATCATTGCTTTGTTTTCATGCCATTTACAGATCCCCTTTTCATCTAAAAGTTGTAATCTTACTATGTATATATGATTTGTAAAAGAAAATGATTGGATATGTAATAAAAATACTAAAATAATGAGGAAAACTTCCACTATCGGCCTTGGAACACAAAACCTCGCGAGGTTTTACGTTCCAAACGGGTATTTTCCGTCCCGCTCGCTCATGTCATACGGCAGAAACCTCTTGTCAACACGAGATGGTTGTGTTATCGATGCGTAATTCATTATTTTCGAGTAATCAGTGCCATTGGTGCTAGTAGTCCTCTTTGTTACATTTTGTTGTGATCCAAGGCGCCTTCTGCACCAGTGAGTGTAAAGGCCCGACTTTAGAGTGTTCTTCGAACGTTTTCTATAACTATAAAACAAACCTTTCGTCAAAGTATCTGTGATTTAATTTTAGAATAAACATGAAGATGATTCTGCTTGCCCTGGCTTCGCTGCTGGCTGTATGCGCCCCTGCATTTGCAACGCAATGTAAGTAAAAAATACCTTTAATTATTTTCTCATCAAAAAAAAAGATCATGTCAACTTCCGGTGTTCTGAAAAAAAATCAAAAGTTTTAAAAATGTTCGAAATTTTCGGAAAGTTATTTTGCAAAATGTGATATAACAATGCATGTATTACTTAAAATGTTTTAATTAAATAACCAAAGAAGGTTAAAACATACAAGCTAATGATAGATGTCATTTATTACAATTGAGAACTCAAATTATACGAGTAGGTGCACATTTAACATCCTTACGAAATCTACCTTCATACAGCTACAAGTTCATGAACTTTTAATTAGCAATTCAAATATAATTTGACTGAACATTGTTTTAGCACAGTCTTTATCATAGTAGTTGCTCAAAATAAAATGGACAAAGCTGGGATGACTTTACATAAACAAAACATTGTGAATATTTTTTAAACATAATGTTTTGGCGAGATGACAATTTCCAACATACACACACAAGTTCATAAGCTAAATGGTAGGTAATGAATGTAGGTACATACTGATTAATATTGCCAGAAGTTTTTTATTATCAATACTGGTGATTTGTTTAATGAGTAATTTAGATCAATTATATTGTGTTTCTGTTCAAATTAGTAAAATATTACTAATGGTGATAATGTTGACCATATATGATTAATCATTGAAAAATTCTTTTTGTGTTCAATAGACCATTTATCGAGGAAGGCTTTAGGCTATATAACATCACGATGCAACTATTAGGAGCGGAGAAATAACGGAAAATGTAAAAAAAAACAGGGAAAAAATAACTATTCCACGCGGACGAAGTCCCGAGCACAGCTAGTTTTTAATAAAAAGAATGGGTGAAACACTTTCCAATACAATAAATGTTTAATTAATTTGTAGTTATTTGGTATCCCGGAATGCTATTAATTCTTTTCTGGTTGGGTCAACGGCTTGCAATTTAGTTGACATGTGCAGTCAACTATTTCACTCCCATTACCCCTTGTCTCTATTCTGAGTCTGGTCATCTTGCTTCCCACACTATGTCCGCCGGTTGCCTTGTATATTCTAACAATGACAATGCTGGAACAAGAGTGATATGGAGCATACATTAATTTATTTAATATTCCTTGGCACACTAAAAAGTTTGGTAGCTCTTACTTGTGCCGTACTATTAAAAAGTGGATCTCTGCCAGCACATGAGTGTTTTCGCCTTCATTATAGTATGGGATCCTTTTAAACGAAGCGTTAAGAAGCATAGCGAATCTTCGCTCTAATTGAGTCAACCTGTCCAGGAAAGGACCTCTACCCTATAGAATACCGCTGCCAAATGACCTCCGGGCCATGTTTCTACTGGTGAGTAGGGTTTCCAGAGCTCGTGGCGGGTTGGGCCGGCATGGCGGTGGCAACTGACCAGTTACTTGCCCGTTGTCACAGCGATTTGGGCTTTTCTTTCGCTTTCCATCAGGCGTTGGGAAGCCATTATGTCGAGCTACTATAAAAAAAGGCCAACATGACTGTGTCTTGAAACCATGGTTTCCTTGTCGTCAGATGTTGGTGTTAGCTATGCAGAAATGTCCCTAGGGACATTTATTCCTGAGTGCCCCAAGATGACTCATTCTATAATAATAATACACGGATTTATTCTTATACTATAGTTCATTCGCGTTAAGAAAATAGTGACTCATCACCGACTGCCGGCCACTAGCCAATTAAAACGCTAGAAATTATAATTTCTAGCGGCGTCGCACGCGTGGATATCGGGCTTCAAAAATAACGTACTACCATAAAATGGTACCTAAATTTAAAGTTAGACCTCTAGCAATATATTGGTGAAAACCGCATTTAATTCCATACAGTAGTTAAATAAAAATTTCTCCCGTTTTCCCAACACTTCCCGTCACTGCTCTGCTCCTATTGATTGTAACGTGATGAAAAGTATACTATAACCTGCCCAGGAGTATTAAGAATAATCGTACCAAGTTTCGTTATCCGTCCAGTAGTTTTTTTTCTATAACGAACATACAGACAGACAAAAAATTTACTGATTGCATTTTTGGCATCAGTATCGGTCACTAATCACTCCCTGATATAGAAGATTACAATTTCGTCACTTTTATACAGGTTTCAAGTTTGTTTCATCACCATGTGATTGAATAGGTGCTAAGTAATATTTGTCGTTTCAATAGGTACATTTATCTGCACAACATCTACTCTACTATTATAAAGGGATACATTTGTGTTTTTGTGTACGTTTGTAAGGAATGAACTTGAAAACCACTGTGCATTAAAATCTCTTTCACATTGGGAAGCTATATTGACCCCGAGTAGGAAAGCTATGTTGCCATCACCTAAACTGCCGGCGCCGGATAAAATGGCCGAAATTCCGGACATTTGGGCAAAATATGGATTTTAACCCTTACACTTCCGAATTTTTTCATTAATTTTTTATTATTTTGCTGTGCTTTCTTGATTGTGGATTTATCGCTTATCTAAAGCAATTTGAGTTTTGATTTCAAAAGTGTCCGGATTTTACCCGGATTTTTTTAAAAGCCCCGGCCGGACGGACGCCTTACAAACTAGGACAAATCCGGGGAAACCCGGATGGATGGCGACCCTAACCCCGCGTAACTTGGGCCCGTACCACCAAAATCGAAACCGACTGTTCATTGAACGGATCGCGTACCATTGCATAATAATAAATCATAGTAGTTTTAATTTTTAAATTAAAATTAATGAAAATGTAATTTTTTTTTAAATGTATGAAACCGATACCGTTCTGACGCATCACGTCACATCACATCAGACTATAGTTCATTCGCGTTAAGAAAATAGTGACTGACAGGTCACTGACAGGCCACTAGCCAATCAAAACGCTAGAATTATAATTCTTATTTAATATAATTATAATATAAATCCGCCTTTATTCATATTTCGAATACGGGAGTGTTCACTCTAGATCTCGTTTACACCAACGGTTAATGGTTCTGTAGATGTTAAAGGCAGCCCACTGCCACTTTAGCTTACTAATCCGGTGAGCTATATCGATGATCACGACCGTTTTGACCTTGGTTCTCCGAGATCATTTCGGGTCCGACCCCGCAAAGAGACGCCGAGCATAGCCCTTCCCATAGCTCACTAGGCAATTGACTATTTTTTATTCTAGATATTTAAATCCAAGCTATACCTACCTATACATTTTTTTTTGTAAACTAGGTAGCTACCTGTGCACAGCTGTGCCAGCGGCGTCGCACGCGCGGATGTCGGGTTATAAATAATAACGGACTTCCATAAAATGGTGCCTAAATTTTAAGTTAGACAATAAATTGGTGAAAACCGCATTCAATTCCATGCAGTAGTTTTCGTGTAATGCGCGATCATACATACAGATAAAAATGTCCCGTTTTCCCAAAACTTCCCTGCACTGCTCTGCTCCAGTTGATTTTAGCGTGATAAAAAGTATAACATAACCTGCCCAGGAGTATGAAGAATAACTGTACCAAGTTTTGTTAAAATCCTTCCAGTAGGTTTTGTTTCTATTACGAACATACAGACAGACAGACAGACAAAAATGTTACTGATTGCATTTTTGGCATCAGTATCGATCACTGATCATCCCCTGATAGTTATTTTGAAAATAATATGTATATTTAATGTACAGAATTGACCTCTCTACAGATTTATTATAAGTATAGATGGATAGATAAATACAAGGTAAACACTCAGACCAATACAAACAGACTTGTTCATGCACACAAATGTTTGTACTGTGCGAGGATCGAAACCCCCCTCGCCTTGATATTCCTTAGGTACACATTCTAAACTCACTTTGATTTATTATAATGTAAGCTATGAAGAAATAAACGAGGAAACGTTTTTCCCCTTCGCAAAACTTTAACTATGCGACTGTGTTAGTACCTAGTGACAAACACATTAATTGATAATCTGAAAGTATTTATTTACACAATCCGGTTTTACACATTTACACAAGAGAGAGAGAAAAAGTAATAATAGGCGGGAACTCGATGACAGCTGTCAGTGTCACCGTTACGTCAAACTTCAACTGTCAACGATAGTGCGGGGACTCTCGAACGAGGCGGATAATGCTGTGTGTGGTGATTGATTGATTATTCTTCTCTAACACTAGGTACATACTATTTATGTCTACCTACATACTATGTATGACCCATATGACCTCTGCATTCACTGGGGTCCGTGAACTATACTTATCATAGTTACCTACTGTCCGGGCTTTACATAAGGTATTTAGAAATATTTCTGTCATGCCCAGTCTATGACTTTATCAACATTTTTTCTATCTTTCTTTCTTTCAATAGCAATAGCCTTGTTGCCATAAAAAATGTAATTAGTCCGTCTTTTAACTTATTCAAAAATAAAGGACACGTATTTTTTAATTCATAAATTAGACAAAAAATTACAAAGTAAAGGTTTTACGGGACGGAGTGACGTCAAAAACTCCCACTCCTAACTTTTGATGCATTGTATCTTTGCTATTTTTAATTTGTAAATTTTGGACCTCACGACCGCTTACCATCAGGTCGAGTGGGGAGATACTGAAAGCTCTTCTTATAAAAAAAATAGTAGTAGGTAGGTACGGTCTTGTCGCTAATAAAGCGATTTATTCTCGAGGCTAGCGGCGACCCCAGAACTCGATTTGAGTTGCGGGTGTCCATAGGCGGTGTCGACTGCTTACCATCAGGCATCACATTTTTTTTTATAGTAGCTCGACATAATGGCTTCCCTACGCCTGATGGAAAGCGAAAGAGAAGCCTAAGTCGCTGTGAGAACTGGCAAGTAACTGGTTAGTTACCTGTCAGTTGCCACTGCCATGCCGGCCCAACCCTAACCCCCCACGAGCTCCGGAGACCCTACTCACCAGCAGAAACACGACCTGGAGGTCATTTGGCTGCGGTACTCTATAGGGTGAGGTCCTTCCCCGGACGGGCAGCTCAATACGAGCGAAGATTCGCTATGCCCTACCTCGTCTGCCGCTTCTTGCATAAAAAGTTTATGAAATAAATATTGACAATAAGGTTCAACGCCCCAATCCAAGCTAAACAGAGATGAAAGAACTAGACTCATCAATCATGTCTTATCATTTCCATTGTTCAAATTTCAAAAGCCATTATCGCGAAGATCCTGTCTGCGGTTGTCTTAAGTCCAAGCACGTATAGCTTATCAGAACGGTCGTGTAGGTCGCACCTATGAGCCAACTCATACAGTGTTGTATGACAGATGACAGCCGATTAGATTGGGTAAAAACATCTAGTAGTTATAGGCATGTTATCAGAATGAAATCACGTAAATACTTGGGTATTATCATAATCTTGACATTCAGTAAGACATATCTGTTTAAAATAAGTTATAAATGTGCCCTTGTGATATATACTTGGCAGCCATTTTCTGTACTTTTCCAGAGGGGTTTTTTACTCTTATACAAATAGGGGTTATCTACAATCTACATCTACACTTTTACAATCACTATATTATTATAAAGCAAAGTGGCTTTTCGTGTCTGTCCCTATGTAGGTATAAAATAAATAACCCAAGACATGCCACGCTGGGCCACACAGCGCCACCTAGCCCAAAACTAAGCCGAAGCTTGTACTATGGGTACTAGACATCTGATAATTACTTAAATACTTTTTTTTCTTCTAAATAAATACATATTATACATAGAAAACACCCAGACCAATACAAACAGACACCCACGACCCTTGGCTCAGAAGGCAGAGGTCACTACCAATTTTTTTTTATAGTAGCTCGACATAAGTGGCTGTGACAACTGGCAAGCAACTGGTTAGTCACCTGTTAGTTGCCACTGCCATGCCGGCCCAACCCTAACCCCCCACGAGCTCCGGAGACCCTACTCACCAGCAGAAACACGACCCGGAGTCATTTGGCTGCGGTATTCTATAGGGTGGAGGTCCTTCCCCGGACGGGCAGCTCAATACGAGCGAAGATTCGCTATGCCCTACCTCTCTTGAAATGAGCCATCGAGTCAGTAAAACTATGTAAATAATAACAATTGTCCATCTTCTTATCAAAAACCAAATAAACAGACTCACTTTTTCCGAGCATCTCTTTGTTAAAGTCGCATTATATTATTTGTCGCTTATTTAGGCCAATCTATAAAGGGCGATGTGACGCGACCTCGCCAAGACAATGCACCTTTGTTCATTTGTAGATTGAACGTACACAAGTTTACACAAAGACTCGCATTTAGGAAGCGGTTTCAGGAAACGAGTGACCCTAAACTCGGTCAGAGCTGCGGGTGTCCATGGGCGGTGTCGACTGCTTACCATCAGGCATCACACTTGCTCGTCTGCCGCCTCTCGCATAAAAAAAAAAAAAAAAAATACTAGGAGAATAGGGATGTTTCCAGGGTCAAAATACTAACATTCTAATTAGTCCGCGTTTTAGATTATTGAAATATATTGGACACGTATTTTTTCTTTTTTCGTATAAACAAAAAATAACAAAGATACAACGCATCAAAATTTAGGAGTGGGAGTGTTTGACGTCACTTCGTGCGACAAAATGCCGCACGGCGTGACGTCACGCGTAACTTTAACGGTTTTTATATCTTTGTAATTTATGGCCTGATTCAGGCTCGGTGGCTCATTTGGTAGTGACCTCTGCCCTCTGAGCCAAGGGTCGTGGGTTCGATTCCCGCACAGTACAAACATTTGTGTTCATAAACATGTCTGTTTGTAATGGTCTGGGTGTTTTCTATGTATAATATGTATTTATTTACAAAAAAAAAATAATTATCTAAGTAACTTTATCAGTTGTCTAGTACCCATAGTACAAGCTTCGGCTTAGTTTGGGGCTAGGCGGCGCTCTGTGGCCCAGCGTGGCATGTCTTGGGTTATTTATTTATTTATTTATTCACAAATGAAAAAATACATTTCTTTTATTTCTGAATCTATCTATATATATAAAAGGAGAAACTGACTGACTGACTGACTGACTGACTGACTGACATATCAACGCACAGCCCAAACGGCTAAACGTAGGCACTTGAAATTTGGAAGGGACGTAGCTTAGGTACCGTAGGGGTGCACTAAGAAAGGAATTCCCGAAATTCCCACGGGAACGGGAATTAGCGGGAAAATCCTTTTGTATGAAAAATCTAAACCGCTTAAGTTAGACGCTTGAAATTTGGCATGCAGGTACCTTAGTAAATATAAAGTTTAGTTATGGCTGTATTTTGAGAAATTCCCACGGGAACGGGAGTTAGCGGGAAAAAACTTTTGTATGTATAAATTTAAACACGCGGACGAAGTCGCGGGCAAAAGCTAGTAATCTATAAGACGGACTAATTACATTTTTTACGGCAACAAGCCTATTGGCTTAGTTTTTCCCAGTAGTCCCGCAGTTCCACCCTCTTGGGTGGCAACTGAGACTATTATGTTAAAATGTCCTCAATGCACAATAGGGAATATGCATGAAAAATAGTTTCAGGTATTTACTAATTTATCGTAAAATAGATCAAAATCTACTACGAACAGTGAAAACAAAATCAAAATTGGTTGAAAAATGGGCGAGATACAGTCATTGAAAGTGAATATATCCGTCTCTCTCTCGCGAAACAGATTTTTCTATGGAGTTAGTACGGCGCTTACGGTACGTGACGTCAACTACCGCATCGGATCTCTCTGTCTAATCAATAACTTTAACGCTTTATAACTCGCTTAATAGAAAAGATAGTTTAAAAATTCTTCGATATTTATGTATCTGGAAGACAAAAGATCTCAATAAATCCATAAAAAAAAGTCATGCATATTCCCTATTGCACAACAATAAATTGTACCTAGTGTAATAATCTATGGGGTACTGAAGATGTGGAGGTTCCTCTGTGCGGTGTGGTGAAATGATAGAAGTCCAATGTCCGGAAATAAATATATATTTGGTGCACCGTACAATACAATGAATTACATGTTGGTAGCGAGTGGTCGGAATGCGCGGCGGGGAACGACTGCCTGTTAAGCAGCGCACAATACAAAACTGCGTGCGCTGCAAAACTGCTACTGTAGGCCGCTACATCATTCCTCCCCTTTGAAAAAATTTTGGACACAAAATAGTTATACAAAAATAATATCTTTAAGACTTAGTTCAGAGTTATATTACTGTTATTTAGCTACACTGTAAACAGCTGGCGACAAGCGCAAAAGTGCTGACGAGGTAAAGAGCATTCTCGGTATTGAGCACGATACCGGCGCTGCGTCGGCGCATGATCGCTCAAATTACATTCAGTGGGATAACAGTTTCAAGTACCTTTTAAAATAAACATTTCTAAAACAATGGACAAATCTTAAATTAGTTACACAAGTTTATTTAGACACGCAAAATAAAATTAATTACAGATTTCTCAACGAGTTTACCTATGAGACAAAAACGAGAAAGGTAGCGAAATACTGAACGGGCTGTTTTGTCAACACGCGAAACGCTCAATTTAATTTCTACACCTTTGTTCACTGTAACACTTTGCACTGCACTTTTTTCTCCGAGTCCAGTTGGTTGCGATGGAACATGATTGCGTCATCCAAAGTCACGCGGCGAAAACAGTTGAGTCAGCTCCAATGCCTTACGCGCGCATCTGAACGGTGTACCTCATCTCTGTGTGGGCTCTGCTTCCGTCTGCGGCGTCTCTATAACTCCAGCTCATCATCCCATGGTACAGCCGTGAGACCAAACGGGGCATGGCGATGACGGCGAGAAAAACTGCATGAGCGACGTCTTCTCTACGATTTAATGGTTTGTCCTGGTCGCTAATTCTATGTTCGCTCAATAGGACAGCCATGTACGTAGTTCACCTCATTGCGTGATATGACTCCAATTCCGATTCGCTGCTGGTTCTCTGCTGCTCCTCGTCGGTCGCCTGAACGAAGTTTACTTTTCTGCTCTGAATTACTGATGAAATTCTCCACGTGTTTCTTACATGTTGAGTGAAATTTTGCTTGCCGCGCACTATCCGACCGAGAGACTGAAATGTGAGTCGCCCCCTGCACACCGCACAGGCATGACCCCAAAATCCGTTATCTGCTCCATCTGCGTGTTCTTGTCGGAGGGTCACCAATATGGGGTACTGAAGATGTGGAGGTTCCTCTGTGCGGTGTGGTGAAATGATAGAAGTCCAATGTCCGGAAATAAATATATATTTGGTGCACCGTACAATACAATGAATTACATGTTGGTAGCGAGTGGTCGGAATGCGCGGCGGGGAACGACTGCCTGTTAAGCAGCGCACAATACAAAACTGCGTGCGCTGCAAAACTGCTACTGTAGGCCGCTACAAATCTATAAGACGGACTAATTACATTTTTTACGGCAACAAGCCTATTGGCTTAGTTTTTCCCAGTAGTCCCGCAGTTCCACCCTCTTGGGTGGCAACTGAGACTATTATGTTAAAATGTCCTCAATGCACAATAGGGAATATGCATGAAAAATAGTTTCAGGTATTTACTAATTTATCGTAAAATAGATCAAAATCTACTACGAACAGTGAAAACAAAATCAAAATTGGTTGAAAAATGGGCGAGATACAGTCATTGAAAGTGAATATATCCGTCTCTCTCTCGCGAAACAGATTTTTCTATGGAGTTAGTACGGCGCTTACGGTACGTGACGTCAACTACCGCATCGGATCTCTCTGTCTAATCAATAACTTTAACGCTTTATAACTCGCTTAATAGAAAAGATAGTTTAAAAATTCTTCGATATTTATGTATCTGGAAGACAAAAGATCTCAATAAATCCATAAAAAAAAGTCATGCATATTCCCTATTGCACAACAATAAATTGTACCTAGTGTAATAAATAATTTTAATAATTGATGTCATGTAATTGAAGGGCTGTAAGGGCTGTGTCTAAAGGGTCTAAGTGCCAAATGTGTCATTCGGCCATTAAATTGTTTCTTTTATTACGTTTTTTTAAATATTTCTAAATATTAAAATCGGCCCTTCGGACTTACAACCCGTCAATTTATGCATATTATAAGAATTTATTTAGTATCTAAAGCCACCCCCTCTTCCAGGCCACGTCAACCCCGTCAACATCCCCAAGGAATGGATCACGATGCACAGACCCTGCCGGGACTCCATGCGGCGTCAGATTCAGATGGAGGTGGCGGCCTCGCTGCAGTACCTCGCTATGGGGGCTCACTTCTCTAAAGATTCCGTGAGTACATAGACAAAACAACCACAAGACATTTCATTTACATGCCACGCTGGGCCACACAGCGCCATCTAGCCCCAAACTAAGGCCAAGCTTGTACTATGGGTACTAGACAACCGATAAACTTACTTAGATACTTTTTTTTTGTAAATACATAAATACACCCAGACCAATACAAACAGACATGTTCATGAACACAAATGTTTGTACTGTGCAGGAATCTAACACACGACCCTTGGCTTAGAAGGCATAGGTCGCTACCAAATGAGCCATCGAGTCAAACATGGCACGCTTATATTACATACGTCCTGCTGAATAACAAACAAGGCTCTGGCAACCGACTGGTGGCGGTATAACCATCACAATTGAAGGTGCAGCTAATACTACAGGCCGATGACGGGCAGCAGCGTCACCGGAGCGAGAAGCTACGCGCTGCGATCGCCAAACTGCCTGCCCAGGGTGGCGATTATGGGCAAAGGCTCCAGATGTTTGACCAAAGTGGCGAAAAAGCCTAGTCCTAGGTGAGGCCTATGTCCAGCCAGGTATAAGATAGTATGTATAGGGATGTAAGGGAGCGACCTATCACCTTTTCGCTTCAAGCCATCCTCACCTGCCCGTGGTGCATCCTGCCGAACAACAAACGAGGCTCTGGCAAACCGACTGGTGGCGGTAAAACCATCACGATTGAAGGCGTAGCTAAATACCACAGGCCGTTGACGGGCAGCAGCGTCACCGGAGCAAGAAGCTACGCCCTGCGATCGCCAACCCGCCTGCCCAGCGTGGCGATTATGGGTATATCCTCCAGAAGTTTGCCCTAAGTGGCGAACAACTGGAGAGGCCTATGTCCAGCAGTGGACTGCAATAGGCTAATGATGATACAATTGTATGGAAGACCTACAACGCGCATACGAAGTTTTCATCACGACTCGGTATATATACGAAAAACCAAGATGGTCCATCGGACCGCGGTCCCCGAGCACGATCACCTAGCTCGGCGGAAGTACTTCCACTTTTCGTAGGGACAAGTCTGTTCCTACAATAGTATAACTGAATCTTGTCTTCAGGTGAACCGCCCCGGCTTCGCGAAGCTGTTCTTCGAGGCCGGCTCCGAGGAGAGAGAGCATGCCATGAAGCTGATCGAGTACCTCCTGATGCGGGGGGAGCTCACCAGCGACGTCACCTCGCTCATCACCATCAGGGTGAGTTAGTTAGTTAGTTTGGCGGCATTTTCAGCGAATTAACATCCATCCATACTGTAAGTTGTTTGTGGATAGTTTAGCATACACAGGAGATGTAAGGGAGCGACCTATCACCTTTTCACTCCAAGACAACCTCACCTGCCCGTGGTGCATCCTGCCGAACAACAAACGAGGCGCTGGCAACCGACTGGTGGCGGTATAACCATCACAGTTGAAGACGTAGCACCACATAGCGATGACGGGCAGCAGCGTCACCGGAGCAAGCTACGCCCTGCGATCGCCAATCCGCCTGCCCAGCGATTATGGGTATATCCTCCAGAAGTTTGCCCTAGTTGGCGAACAGCTGGAGAGGTCTATGTCCAGCAGTGGACTGCAATAGGCTGATGATGATCCCTGCCTGTAGTAAGAGGCCACTAAAAGGGCCGGCAGCGGCCCTGAGGTAGACGACGACACGTGCTTTCGGGCACAGTCGCCAGTGGTGTCGTGCATCGCAAGATGATACCACACCGTCCTCCCGAGGTGTGCCGTTCACGCTGGGCGGGGCTGGGGAGGGTTGTGTGGTCCTGACCCCCCCTCAGAGTGCTCGCAGCGGACCACCGTCAGGTTTAGTGGGTATTCTCCGCTAAACGTATTCTACCTACGTGACAGGCCTAGCCTAGTATAGGAATCATAGCAAATATTTGTTAAAGGCAACGTCTGCTGCAACTTTAACTTGATCGCTGTATCCTAGATGTAATTTTTACTGTGTAATATGTACGTAGTTTATGTTTTGGTTGCTTAATAAATTATTATTATTATAAATAGGAGTAACCCAGGTGTCTCGTACCCAGGGCCCTGGTGTTTGCATAGTTACATAAAGGTCAACCTTATAAGAGAGGTAGGGCATACTGAATCTTCGTTCGAATTGAGCCGCCAGTCCGGGGAAGGACCTTTACCCTATAGAATACCGCAGCCAAATGACCTCCGGGTCGTGTTTCTGCTGGTGAGTAGGGTTTCCGGAACTCGTAGGGGATTAGGGTTGGGCCGGCATGGCGGTGGTAACTGACCAGTTACTTGCCCGTTGTCACAGCGATTCCGTTCTCTTTCGCTTTCTACCAGGCGTAGGGAAGCCATTCAAATTCAAATTACCTTTATTCACATAGACTTAAAATAAGCACTTATGAGTAAAAAATTATGTACAAATGTAAAAAGTAATGTAAAAATGTGAATAAAAGCAATTTAAAAGAAGCTACCGCCGTGTTCGGAAAGTAGATTTCTAACGAGAAGAAACGGCAAGAAACTCTGTAGTTACTCTTTTTAAATCGCCAATTGTTACATGTTTTGGTATTACAACATTTTAAAATATTTTAAAGTTAAACAATCTTAACTAATATTATAAAGCTGAAGAGTTTGTTTGTTTGAACGCGCTAATCTCAGGAACTACTGGTCCGAATTGAAAATTGAAAAATTCTTTTTGTGTTGAATAGACCATTTATCGAGGAAGGCTTTAGGCTATATAACATCACGCTGCAGCTATTAGGAGGGAAGAAATAATGGAAAATGTAAAAAAAACGGGGAAAAAATTACTATTCCACGCGGACGAAGTCGCGAGCACAGCTAGTAAACAAATAAATCTGCTCTTTCCCTCAGCCTCCTGAGCGCAAGACCTGGTCCAACGGCGTGGAAGCGCTGGAGCACGCGCTGAAGATGGAGTCGGACGTGACCAAGAGCATCCGCACCGTCATCCACGCCTGCGAGGACGACAGCGAGTTCAATGACTACCATGTGAGTTTTTTTTTTACTAGTTTGTACACTTTTTTTTTCTCGACCGGGGAAAATGGTCGCCTTTTCCCCAGTCGAGAAAAAAAAGTGTTGTTTTACTGCATCCGCACCGTCATCCACGCCTGCGAGGACGACAGCGAGTTCAATGACTACCATGTGAGTTTTTTTTTTACTAGTTTGTACACTTTTTTTTCTCGACCGGGGAAAATGGTCGCCTTTTCCCCAGTCGAGAAAAAAAAGTGTTGTTTTACTGCATCCGCACCGTCATCCACGCCTGCGAGGACGGCAGCGAGTTCAATGACTACCATGTGAGTTTTTTTTTTACTAGTTTGTACACTTTTTTTTCTCGACCGGGGAAAATGGTCGCCTTTTCCCCAGTCGAGAAAAAAAAGTGTTGTTTTACTGCATCCGCACCGTCATCCACGCCTGCGAGGACGACAGCGAGTTCAATGACTACCATGTGAGTTTTTTGTTTACTAGTTTGTACACTTTTTTTTCTCGACCGGGGAAAATGGTCGCCTTTTCCCCAGTCGAGAAAAAAAAGTGTTGTTTTACTGCATCCGCACCGTCATCCACGCCTGCGAGGACGGCAGCGAGTTCAATGACTACCATGTGAGTTTTTTTTTTACTAGTTTGTACACTTTTTTTTCTCGACCGGGGAAAATGGTCGCGTTTTCCCCGACTCCCCGGAACGGGGTATGTGAGACTTGCATTTCCGGAAGATACAGCGCCATCTAGCCCCAAACTAAGCCGAAGTTTGTACTATGGGTGATAGACAACTCCGAAAAATCCGAATCCTCGGATCGTCAGAACTCTTTTTTTCATAATGTCCTTTCATTTCTGTTATTTATTCTTTTTATTTCTTCCACAGCTTGTCGACTACCTGACCGGTGAGTTCCTCGAGGAGCAATACAAGGGACAACGCGACCTGGCCGGCAAGGCCTCAACCCTCAAGAAGATGAACGAGCGCCACCCATCCCTCGGCGAGTTCATCTTCGACAAGAAGCTCATGGGCATGGACGTCTAAATGTCTTCGCCACCCATCACCCCAATTTAAAAAATAAAAAGTCATTTCAGTACAAAATTTCCCCCCGCCATTTTGTTTGGCTGTATGTTTTCAGTTGCCTTTTTTTCGAAAGAAGCATATCGGCAAGGATATTTGAATGTCTTTGCCACCCATAACACCAATTTAAAAAATAAAAAGTCATTTCAGTACAAAATTTGCCGCCTTTTTTAATTGGCTTTACGTTTTCAGTTGTCTTTGTTTCGAAAAAAATTAAATGTCATTTCTGTACAGTTGTTCTCTTGCCGCGCTTTTATTTAATTTTTTAAAACTTATCTGAGAGGCAAAGAAAATAAAGATATTATTATTCCAGTACAAATTACGCGTTTTTTTTTTCATTTCTACTTTTCGTTTCGACGCAAATATGCAGAATTATTAATATTTCCTTAGAATACACATGAGAGTAGATTAGTATTACGGCAATTAGAATTGTAAAAAATTAGCTTAAGTATAGTTTAATATAAACTCCACTACAATACCTACACTTCATTGATAAAAGCAGTCAATTTAGAGATTAAAATGAACACTTGTAAACCGTATGTGATACATGATTAGATAATTTTGTAATACCTTCAAGTAATCGAGTTTATTTAAAGTTTCCTAAAATGTAATCCTTTTGTTTAAATATTGTTTACTTTTTCGTAAGAATAAACGTTAATCATCCATTATTTTGTGTTATTTATTCATCATCATCCTAGCCTTTTTCCCGATTGTCTCAGGGTCGGCTTCCCAAACTGAGAGATTTGGCGAGGGCTAAGCTTTTACACAGAGCGACTGCCATCAGACCTCCGCAACACTTAGGGTAAGCTATACCCATTCCCAGTTAGGCGTGAGAGTTATCATCATCTCTGATATGATGTGACGACTGCTATCTGAGTAGGTACTGAGAACAACGAAGGAACCACAAATAAATACCTACTTAAATACAAATATAAACACCCAGACACACACAAAAATGTTCATCAGACGAATGTTTGTCCCGGTTGGGAATCGAAACCACGACCCTTAGTTCAGAAGGCAGGAGTCACTAACAATTGAGCCACCGACCCAGTCATCAAAGTCGAGAAGGCCTAGATACTTCTAGACGTGCGGCAGCGTGTTAGCCAAGTTTCAGCGGAAAGAACTGGCTATAATTTTTAACTGGGAAGGGGGACCTTGAAAAAAATTGTCACAGGCTTCAGATGGTATCACTTGATTTACTTTTTTATTATAATATGTTATTACGTCATGATAATATTGATCTAGTTGAACAAACAAAACAAATACATATAGCTACAACACAATGGCGTTATTACCTAGGAGCTAAGCGGGAGTGACCAGAGGCCCTCAAGCTAAGGTCCCACGATTCCTTACCAGAAATCTCGATCGCTCTGAAATTTCGAAAATTTTCTCCCATTTTCGTAATAAAATTTAGTTAATGGGTTGCAAACTGACTTTAATTATTTAGATAATATTTTTAATTGAAAAAGCTAATTGGCTTTGATAGCAGTGGGGCCCCCTTTTTTAACTATAATAAAAATAAATGTTTATTTCAGATAAAAATCCACACAATATTGTTAGTAAATTATCTTAAAAAAACTATGTTAGTAAGCACATACAATTGGGATGATGACTAAAAAATAATTTAATGTCCATCAGATAGATTAATGAAAAATATTGGATACGTATTTTTTATTTTGCCTCTTGTTCAAAAACTTACGGGGATACATTGATTTTAAATGTCACATGACGTCACGTTAGAGTACAAAATATACTCTAACGTGACGTAGTTAGCCCCCACTCCGTAACTTTAATGCGCTATATCTAAGTATTTTCTTGTTATTTCGACAAAACAAAAAATACGGGTCTTATATTTTTTTATTATCTAAGAGACGGACTAATTATTTTCTTCATTTTCATACCTTGTCATCATCCGTATTATATCTATAAATAATTTAAATGAAGTTAAATTAAAATTAAAAATCTGTTTCACATTAGGAGGGGCACTTTATTTGCATTTCAGTGGATGTGCACCCAGCGTCTTATTATAGGACATGATGGTTTGTCCCTAATCAGGATGCCGTTGGTACTTCGCGCGGATTCGGTCAAGCATCGAGGCAGAACGCTTTCTAATGATGATAATTAGTCCCAGCGCCCTTAATTACCTAGCTACGCCATTGCTACAATACTAATATACCGGTGTTATAAAAACACTATCACTCTCATAGGTCCAGGCCCATAAGTTTCTTGTCAAATATGTACTCCCCGATGGCTGGGTGCCGCTCTACCAACTTCTTGAGGGTGGACGCCTTCCCGGCGAGGTCACGTTGACCCTTGTACTGCTCATCCAGAAAGTCCCCTGTCAGATAGTCGACGAGCTGGAAAGAAAATATCGTTATGAGTACATAGTATAACATATACATAGTAGTAGTAGGTAGTAGAAATAAAAAACAAAAAAAAAACAAAAACAATTTCTTTAAGCATTTACACAAGAATAAGTTCCCCTGTAAAATAAATAACAGGGAGGAGGTTATATATTATAAAAAAAAAACATATACATAGTATACTTAACAGCATTTTTTTAGCAAAAAACTTGAATATGGTTTAAATGAGACCAACTACATAGGAAGTACACCAGTGCGAACAAAAAAGCAGAGGCGTAGCGTGCCTTGCTACACGAGGCCCCGTATAAAAATTGTTTGGGGCCACTTAGGAAGAGAAAAAATTAGTCACAAAATTTGGGAAGTTTTTATTAGCTTTTGCTTAAATGCACTTTGGGGGGCCTCCTTGGCCTGGGGCCCCCGTATAATTGATACGGCGGTAGCTACGCCCTTCTTAGTGGTAAGTATATGTTGCAGCGCAGATGGCACACTTTTTGTGCGATAAAGTCTGCGTCTGAGACATTTAAAAAGAGCATCTAGGTCCCTACAGCTCTGCCGACAGAATGATCGAAGATATGCGTTGAGTTTTTAAATGTCTCAGACGCAGACTCTATCGCACAAAAAGTGTGCCGTCTGCGCTGCACCTTAAAAAGAGCGTCTAGGTCTGCCGACAGAATATTCGAAGATGTGCGTCGTGTGCGTTGAGTCTGTGAAATATCCGCGACAGATTTTTGCGCGTCGTGTGCATTACTGCACATAATTGCAAAAAAGTGCGTCACGGATAGTCTGTCGTCTGCGCTGCCCCTAAAAAAAACTTGTTTGCTTCTTGGTTTCAACTCACGTGATAGTCATTGAACGTGTCATCCTCGCAGATCGAAATCACGTTCCTGATGCTCTTCGTGACAGCTGTCTCCATCTCCAGGGCGTGTTCCAGTGCCTGGGCGCCGTTCGTCCAGTTCTTACGATCGGGCGCCTGTTACATAAATGAACAGTTTGATTATGCCTGTCCGTGCACCGAAGGAGCGAGGCGTCATCTCATAATGCCAATGTAGTGTGAGAGGAGAATAATCAACAGCTGCGGCACAGCACTATTCGCCACGCTCAAGAGTCACCGCACTAACGTCGACAGTTGAAGTTTGACACTGACAGCTGTCATAGAGCTCCCGCCGAATATTACTTTTTCTTTCTCTGGTTGAATGAGTTTTTGTAATCGGATTCTGTTAATAAATACTTTCAGATTATCAATTCTTGTGTTATCAGTAGGAATCTCATTACCTACACACCTTTTTACTATTAAATAAAATTTCACACTTTAACCTCACTATCTACACCAATTTCGCAAAATGACAACTTCTCAGAATGCCAATTAGGTCGCATCGCAACCTCGCTCCTTTTCTGCGGATTGGCAGCTTTGTAGGCTGGTAAGGACTGGTTAAAATAAATAAATAATATCAGACAACATCACATACTTGCTCCGATCCCAAAGTAAGTAGCTTAATCACTTGTGTTATGGGTATCAGAACAACGAAGGTACCACAAATAAATACTTAAATACAAATATAAACACCCAGACACGGAACAAACACAAGTGTTCATCACACGAATGTTTGTCCCGGGTGGGAATCGAACCCACGACCCTTGGTTCAGAAGGCAGGGGTCACTACCATTTGAGCCACCGAGCCAGATAAAAAAATATTGTAACATCATCATCAGCCTATTACCGTCCACTGCTGGATATTGGCCTCTACGGTTACTTCCCACATTGGGCAAACATCTGGAGATGCCCATAATCGCCACGCTGGGCAGGCGGTTTGGCGATGGCACTCCTCTCTCCCTCCGGTGAGGCTGCTGCCCGTCACCGGCCTGTGGTATTTAGCTACGCCTTCAATCGTGATGGTTATACCACCAGTCGGTTGCTAGAGACTCGTTTGTTCAGCAGAATGCACCACGGGCAGGTGAAGGTGGCTTGGATGGAAAAGATGATCCCTTACATCCCTTGACAGCAGGGCCGTCTCTACCAGGGGGTGCAAGGGGTGTGGTGCACCTGCGCCCCAGGGGCGCCTGCCGGGCGCTGCCGGGGCGGAGTGGCGCAGGTCCCCGAGGACCTCCCCCCTACGAGGGCGCAGGTTGAGTCCTACACCCTGGCGCCAAATATACTTAAGACGGCCCTGCTTGACAGAATTCAGAAGCATGAATTCTTTGAAGGTTGGCAGCTGTTACACTTATCAAGCATTTCTTAACAGACTAGACTTGATCAGGCTGATGTTGACTCACCTTGATGGTGATGAGCGAGGTGACGTCGCTGGTGAGCTCCCCCCTCATCAGCAGGTACTCGATCAGCTTCATGGCATGCTCCCTCTCCTCGGAGCCGGCCTCGAAGAACAGCTTCGCGAAGCCGGGGCGGTTCACCTGCAAACAAATACAGTCTTTTATCTTAAGAGACATTACCGTGTGCAGACATCAGATAACATCTCATGCATTGCTTGGGTAAGAACAGACTTGTCCCTACGAAAAGTGGAAGTACTTCCGCCGAGCTAGGTGATCGTGCTCGGGGACTGCGGTCCGATGGACCATCTTGGTTTTTCGTATATATAGCGAGTCGTGATGAAAACTTCGCATGCGCATTGTAGGTCTTCCATACAAGTTGTATAGAGCGATTTCATTTTGTATGGGCGCAGATTTTACATCGCCATCTGTTGTTAGCTGGCGGAACTAGTGATTGAATATTGTAGCGACGTGGAGGTTGTTGTAGCGGTGTGGAGATAGGTGTCGCTACAGATCCTAAGCTTTTATGCATTTCGACGGGAACGACGGGCTGTTCAGTTACCTGTCAGTTGCCACCGCCATGCCGGCCCAACCGTTACCCTTCACGAGCTCCAAAAACTCTACTCACCGGCAGAGATACGACCGGAAGGTCATTTGGCTGCGGTATTCTATAGGGTGGAGGTCCTTCCCCGGATGGGCGGCTCAATTCGAGCGAAGATTCGCTATGCCCTACCTCTGCTACGGTGCAAGGTGCTTGGCGGAGGGGCCGGGGTTTTTAGTGGGTATACTCTGCCTCCTACCATCTTGAAACTGGGTGCCGCTCTTCCGTTTTCAAGTGCGGCGTGAGTCCCACTTACTTGCCCGTTGTCACAGCGACTTTGGCTTCTCTTTCGCTATCCATCCATTACGAGCTACTTTAAAAAATAGGGATAATAGGGATGTAAGAGAGCGACCTATCATCTATTCGCTTCAAGCCAACCTCACCTGCCCGTGGTGCATCCTGCCGAACAAAAAAACGAGGCGCTGGCAACCGACTGGTGGCGGTATAGCCATCACAATTGAAAGCGTAGCTAAATGCCACAGGCATATGACGGGCAGCAGCGTCACCGGAGCGAGAAGCTACGCGCTGCGATCGCCAACCCGCCTGCACAGCGTGACGATAATGGGTATATCCTCCAGATGTTTGCCCTAAGTGGTGACTGGAGAGGCCTGTGTCCAGCAGTGGACCGCAATAGGCTGATGATGATGATGATGACTTTGTAGTGACACCTATCTCCACACCGCTACAACAACCTCCACGTCGCTACAATATGCAAGTTCCGCCAGCTAACAACAGATGGCGATTTGAAATCAAAAAAATGTATGGAAGACCTACAACTCACATACGAAGTTTTCATCACGACTCGCTATATATACGAAAAACCAAGATGGTCCATCGGACCGCGGTCCCCGAGCACGATCACCTAGCTCGGCGGAAGTACTTCCACTTTTCGTAGGGACAAGTCTGTTCCTACAACTTTAAAAAAGCTTCCATGGTTCCATAGGATGAGGCGTTTCTTACGGTATCCTTAGAGAAGTGAGCTCCCATAGCGAGGTACTGCAGCGAGGCCGCCACTTCCATCTGGACCTGACGCCGCATGGAGTCCAGACACGGCCGTCTGACTCTGATCCACTCCCTAGGGATGTATACAGGGGTCACGTGGCCTGGAACAGAGAGGGAAATGTGGGATGAAAAGTTATGTAGCGACACGTAGCGACACCTATCTCCGCATCGCTACAACTATCTACACGTCGCTACAATATGTAATCACTAGTTCCGCCAGCTAACAACAGATGGCGATGTAAAACCCGCGGCTATAGAAAATGAAATCGCTCCATACAACTTGTATGGAAGACCTACAACGCGCATACGAAGTTTTCATCACGACTCGCTATATATACGAAAAACCAAGATGGTCCATCGGACCGCGGTCCCCGAGCACGATCACCTAGCTCGGCGGAAGTACTACCACTTTTCGTAGGGACAAGTCTGTTCCTACAGTTAGTTAGTACGCAACATGCCTCATCGCGCCATCTAGTACAAGCGACGCCCTGCGATCGCTCATCATCATCATCATCAGAGTGTTATAGTCCTGGTTGCTTCCAAAGGCCGTGCCTCGGAGCCCGGGGCCCGCTTTCTTGTTTAATCTCCTCCACTTTCGGTCGGCATCCCTGGTGGCGAGTCCATTGGAACGCATATCTTCGGTGATGACGTCAATACAGCGCTTGGGCCTACCCCTTCTGCCGGGGCCCGGCGGAGGGGGCATGGCTAGACATTTGTTTCCGACATAGTTTAGTTTTAGCTTTACCCATAATCGCCACGCTGGGCAGGCGGGTTGGCGATCGCAGAGCGTAGCTTCTCGCTCCGGTGATGCTGCTGCCCGTCATCGGCCTGTGTTATTTAGCTACGTCTTCAATGGTTATAGTTATACCGCCACCAGTCGGTTGCCAGAGCCTTTGTTGTTCGGCAGGATGCACCACGGGCCCGTGACTTGGAACTTGGAGCGAAAAGACGTTAGGTTGCTCCCTTACATCCCTGTAATTGTCCAGGGTAGGCCTATGTCCAGCTGTGGACCTTACAGACCGATAATGATCATGCTGATGGTTGATTAAACACAATAGGTACTCACATTGCGTAGCAAACGCCGGAACTCCCACAGACAACACAAAAATAAAGGTAGCGAGAAACATTTTAGGTAAAACCTTTGTTTTACCTAAAAATAGTTAACACTTTCCGATGTATTGTGTTCTTAGGTAAGTTGTGGATGGGTTAAGACCTCAGAACTGAGTGACTGACGAATGTATGAAAGCACATTTCCGAATATACCTATTAGGTATAATGTGTTATCTAGAAACAAAGTTGTTACTCATTGGTATTTCAAAACCACTTATGTGTAAACGTGGCTTATAAATAGATACATAAACCAAAAGATAATTAAAGAAACCATTTAAACTTACCTACTTAAAGAGAGTGGTTAGTGCATTTAGCAATAGTAATTAAACATCGACTCCTAAGTCCATTTAAAACAAATATCCATAGGAAAAAAAACGGTAATTAAAATTAAAAAGGCCGACACACGAAAACAATGTACCTAATTAAACAAAAAAGAAAAAAAACAAGCTTTTTCAACAGTCCAGACGTCAAAGTAGTCCGTATTCTAAACTAGCTGTGCCAGCGGCGTCGCGCGCGTGGGTATAGGGCACGTATAGGGTTTCAAAAATAACGGACTTCCATAAAATGGTTCATCATCATCATCATCAGTCCGTGTCAGATTCATCGAGACAGTTGCTATGCTATAAAAAAAGCTACGGAACATTACAAAACAAAAGAACACATAGGTGTTTTTGTTTACCAATCATTTAGGCGTATAAATAATTCTAATCTATCTTTGTAACAGATTTGAATGACAAAGTCACAGATCAAGTATGTACGTGACGATAAGACTAGCGGAATCATTACGAGTAGAAATGAGGTATCAAATAAGTAGCGCAGGACAAAGAACATGAAACGGGAAATGTTATCAATACCTACCGCATCTCATTTCAAAGTTCTTTACCATCTACGCCAGTGTGTGTAACGGTACAGTTGTAGACAGACTTTGAAAGTTAAAGATACGAATATTTAATTAATAGGTAAGTAGGTACATACGTTTCATAGTTTGTGTATTTGCATGTAGGTAAGTACTGTTACGCAAAACTTATCCATTCCATTGCAGTGATATATTTTATGCCATAAAGGGGCCTTATATCAAAATAAGTTAGGAAAATAACTCCAAAACCGAACCGCGTCCATGATCATTATTATAATTGGTAATTGTAAATGGTTACTGCGACACAAGCATTGTGCTTAGTGCAGAGCCGCTAGATATAAGTTCACCAGATTGTAAAATAAAGTTTATTATTATGTATTATACCTAATTGTTTTAGACATTTCCAGAAATATAAACTATGATTGTTGCTGAACAAATAAAAATATTTAATTTGGTTGTTCACAGTAAAATGAAGATACTATCAGCTTTAGTGTCTCTCCTGGCCGTCAGCGGAGCCCTAGCGGCGGATTCGTGCTACCAAGACGTCACGATAGACTGTGGACAAGCATCTAGCACCATAAGTAAGTATACCCCTACAAATGTAGATGATGTAAGGGAGCGGCCTATCGCCTTTTCGTTCCAAGCCAACCTCACCTGCCCGTGGTGCATACTGCCGAACAATAAACGAGGCGCTGGCAACCGACTGGTGGCGGTATAGCCATCACAATTGGACCACGCTGGGCGTAGCGTTGCGCCGCCTGATAGAATGGCGGCACACCTCGGGAGGACGGAGTGGTGCCCTCTCGGTACGACGTCACTGTGTCTGAAGACACGTGTTGTCGTCTTCCTCGGGATTGTAGATCGGAGCGCAAGGGAGTCCCCCCCCAAGCCCCTGGCAAGCGTGACTAAGCGGCTAATTCCCCCAAAGGGCAATTTGTCATTCATCATCAGCCTATTACAGTCCACTGCTGGACATAGGCCTCTCCAGTTGTTCGCCACTTTGGGCAAACACCTGGAGGCTTTACCCATAATCGCCACGCTGGGCAGGCGGGTTGGCGATCGCAGGGCATAGCTTCTCGCTCCGGTGACGTTGCTGCCCGTCATCGGGCTGTGGTATTTAGCTACGCCTTTAATAGTGATGGTTGTATCGCCACCAGTCGGTTGCCAGCGCCTCGTTCGTTATTCGGCAGGATGCACCACGGGCAGGTGAGGTTGGCTTTGAGCGAAACGATTATAGGCCGCTCCCGTCTACGCTACCTCTGTTCCAGGCAACCGATTTAATATTCTTCTTCCTGACACATTCTTATAGCACTACCTAGCTGCAACTCATTCTACGGAGGGTATCAGAATAGTCCCTCCGCCGCTGAACTGCAGGCGTACGCGACCCTCCACCTAGAGAGGTCCTATGAGTACCTCCTATCCGCTGCGTACTTCACTAACTATCAGACCAACCGTGCTGGCTTTGGGAAACTGTTCAGGAAGCTGTCTGATGACGCTTGGGAGAAGACTGTGGATATCATTAAGCATGTTACTATGAGAGGTGAGTAAATTATCTTTGTTAATATTTGGACAAAGGAAAAAGCTTATTCTGCATGGCTCCAAGAATATACAATAAGCTACCTCAAAACATAATAAACGCTAATATTTATTTATACATTTCGCAAACAATTAATGAATCATCTGACTGATCAGCTTAGTACACCTTGACGGAGTTCTTCATCATCATCATCATCAGCCTATCGCAGTCCACTGCTGGACATAGGCCTCTCCAGTTGTTCGCCACTTAGGGCAAACATCTGAAGGATATACCCATAATCGCCACGCTGGGCAGGCGGGTTGGCGATCGCAGGGCGTAGCTTATCGCTCCGGTGACGCTGCTGCCCGTCATCGGTCTGTGGTATTTAGCTACGCCTTCAATTGTGATGGTTATACCGCCACCAGTCGGTTGCCAGCGCCTCGTTTGTTATTCGGCAGGATGCACCACGTGCAGGTGAGGTTGGCTTGGAGCGAAAAGATGATGGGTCGCTCCCTTACATCCCAGACGGAGTTCTTAACTGACCAATTTTAATTTTACTTATAATAATTTTATTTATTTACTTATAATGAATTGTTACACAGTTGACTATAATAATATAAATATAAAATTATTGTAAAACGTAAAATTTGTACGCCTAAATGTGGCAAAACGTAGAGATACTTGCGTCCATGTACAATGTACATTATTATCTGTATTTTACCTATGTTTACAAATAAATTATTTGATTTGATTTGACATCACAAAGACACACAACACATTATTAGGGGCAGCGCAGAAGACAGTCTATCCGTGACGCACTTTTTTGCAATTATATGCAGTAACGCACACGACGCGCAAAAATCTGTCGCGGATATTTTCACAGACTCAACGCACACGATGCACAACTTCGATCATTCTGTCGGCAGACCTAGACGCTCTTTTTAAATGTCTCAGACGCAGACTCTATCGCACAAAAAGTCTGTCGTCCGTGCAGCACCTTAAAAAGAGCGTCTAGGTCTGCCGACAGAATGATCGAAGATGTGCATCGTGTGCGTTGAGTCTGTGAAATATACGCGACAGATTTTTGCGCGTCGTGTGCGTTACTGCATATAATTGCAAAAAAGTGCGTCACGGATAGTCTGTCGTCTGCGCTGCCCTTAAAAGAAAAAAACCCCAAAGTGGCGAACAACTGGAGAGACCTATGTGCAGCAAAAGGTGGACTTAATGCCACATAGGCATTTTATACCAGTCAACCATTAAGCTTAGCATTGATACACGCTTGCTTAGTTTGGATATCTCTGGAATTTCTGTAAATCATCATCATCATCATCAGCCTATTGCAGTCCACTGCTGGACATAGGTCTCTCAGTTGTTCGCTACTTAGAGCAAACTTCTGGAGGATATACCCATAATCGCCACGCTGGGCAGGCGGGTTGGCGATCGCAGGGCGTAGCTTCTTGCTCCGGTGACGCTGCTGCCCGTCACCAGTCTTTAGTATTTAGCTACGCCTTCAATTGTGATGGTTATACCGCCACCAGTCGGTTGCCAGCGCCTCGTTTGTTATTCGGCAGGATGCACCACGGGCAGGTGAGGTTGGCTTGGAGCGAAAAGATGATAGGCCGCTCCCTTACATCCCATTGATTTCAAACGGTTATCCTCCAGGTGCCGAAATGGACTTCGCACAAAAGAGTTCCCAAAAGGGGGACAAAAAAGTCATGGTGGAGTTGCGCGAGCTGGAGGCGATGGCGAAACTCCTCGACACACAGAAGGAGATCGCTGAGAGGGCGTTCTACATCCACCGTGAGGCCACCAGGAACAGACCTCAAGTGTACGACCCTGAGGTAAATGTCAGGAGTGTCTGTCTCACTGGAAATAGCGAGAATCGTAAAGGAGTATGAAGTGTTACCAATAGGGAATATGCATGAAAATAGTTTCAGGTATTACTAATTTATCGTAAAATAGATCAAAAATCTACTACGAACAGTGAAAACAAAATCAAAATTGGTTGAAAAATGGGCGAGATACAGTCATTGAAAGTGAATATATCCGTCTCTCTCTCGCGAAACAGATTTTTCTATGGAGTTAGTACGGCGCTTACGGTACGTGACGTCAACTACCGCATCGGATCTCTCTGTCTAATCAATAACTTTAACGCTTTATAACTCGCTTAATAGAAAGAGATAGTTTAAAATTCTTCGATATTTATGTATCTGGAAGACAAAAGATCTCAATAAATCCATAAAAAAAAAGTCATGCATATTCCCTATTCCTTGGCTTTATGGTTTCTGCATCTGTGATAGACGCAAGTTTAGTTCAGTCTATGGAACGAGCTGGTTTGAAGAGAGTTTGGCGGCGGAAGGATAACTTTGCTCGAGCCTGGAGAAAGAAGGGAATATCGGATTGAAGACCAGGAATTGTCGTAGATATGATTCCTGGGTGGTTTGTGGTTGTCCCGGACGGATGATCTTTATTTTATTGTTGAATTCTTGCCTAGTAATTTAACGTTAACTATTTAAAACTAACCTCAATTCTGGTTTCTAAAAGAAGAATAATTCTTCCAAGTTTCGTTAAAATCCGTCGAGTAGTTTTTGTTTCTATAAAAGAGGCAGCGCAAACGGCACATTTTTTATTTACTTATTTATTTATTTGTCACACACAACAGAAATACAGTGAATACAATTATAATATGGTAATACAAGTTATGCCACGGATTTAGGCTGTATCTCCACAAGCATGTGTGAACAGCATGTCTTTACTGTGTCAGCATTGGTATCAAGTAGATAGATAGATAGATACTCTTTATTGCACCAAAATAAAACATGTACAGGAAAAAGATGTTATACAGATATAGAAGTACAATGTAGGCGGCCTTATCGCCGAAAGCGATCTCTTCTAGACAACCTTCAGGTAGAGGATATTATGCTGAAGAGAGGGGTAAAGTAGTGCAGAACTGATTACAATTAAGATAAATAATATTTTAAATAAATAAATGATGGAAATAAATAGAATATAAATAATACATATTTAAGTACAACATACATATTTAAGTAGTACCTACATATTTAATACAAGTAGGTAAGAAGTGTAAAACTATAAATACATCAAATACATGCAACTAAGCTGATCAATAGAAAGGAAAGAGATTTTTACAAAGAAACAAAAGCGAAGACAAATGAATAAAAATAATAAAAAAAATTGTGCCATGGTCTGCGTCTGACACATTTAAAAAGAGCGTCTAGGTCTGCCGACAGAATGATCGAAGATGTGCGTCGTGTGCGTTGAGTCTGTGAAATATCCGCGACAGATTTTTGCGCTTCGTGTGCGTTACGGCACGCACATAATTGCAAAAAAGTGCGTCACGGATTGTCGTCTGCGCTGCCCCTAACGAACATACAAACAGACAAACAGACAAAAATTTTACTGATTGCATTTTTGGCATCAGTATCGATCACTTATTACCCCCTGATAGTTATTTTGAAAATATATTTAATGTACGGAATTGACCTCTCTACAGATTTATTATATTATTAGGTATACGAGTAGAAGACGTATTAAGTAAGGCGGTCTAATCAATAAGGGGCAGCGCAGACGACAGACTATCCGTGACGCACTTTTTTTCCAATTATATGCAGTAACGCACACGACGCGCAAAAATCTGTCGCGGATATTTCACAGACTCAACGCACACGACGCACATCTTCGATCATTCTGTCGGCAGACCTAGACGCTCTTTTTAAATGTCTCAGACGCAGACTTTATCGTACAAAAAGTGTGCTGTCTGTGCTGCCCCTAAAGCGAATGATATTTATTTCGGTTTGAACATTTCACAGATCGCTCAATACATGGAGGAAGAGTTCATTGAAGGCCAGGCCAAGAGGATACGGGAGGTAGCCGGGTACACTACGAACCTCAAGACCTTCACGAACAACAACGGGCAGGACCTCGCTCTCGCTCTGTATCAGTTCGATGAGTTCCTCAAAGAGGTCGTGTAGGCTGGCAGAAGCGTCATTATAAAAAACAAAAATAAAAAAAAAATATTCCAGACAGGGTCCATAATACTTTAAGCCGTAAATAATAGAAAAGAGGAGACGCCCATGGTTGAATTTCTATGTTATTTGATAGTTGCCAGAAAGAACCATTAAAATAACACTTATTTGAGAAATTTTTGGTCTAATTTGGAAATTAAAAAATACTTGTCTCTTATTTTTAAATAATCTAAAAGAGGGACTAATTACATTTTTACGGCAACAAGCCTACTAAAATTATAGTTCATTCGCGTTAAGAAAATAGTGACTGACAGGTCACTGACAGGCCACTAGCCAATTAAAACGCTAGAAATTATAATTTGAATGAACTATAGGTTCAAAATAGGTATAGGAGGATCTTAGGAGATATATCTTTTCTTCCTTTTTTCAAGTTTAAAATGTTCGAAATATCCATCATAGCAGAAAAATTGTAAGGACCAAACTTGTAAAGAATTAAATTTCCTACAATAGGCTAGTTGCCGTAAAAAATGTAATAACTACATATAAATAAAAATAAACAACTAAGTATGTGTTTGCAAATTAATAATTAGTTATCAAGTCAAATCAGCCTACCTACTCATAATAAATGTACCTATGTTAAAAAAAGTTTGGTTTTGAAATAAAATAACATATTCGATATTTCTTAATAATATTTATTTAATTATAGTATAGTAATATCTATAAAGGAAGATCTATTTTACATTATTGCACAAAATTAAAATATTAACATTACGATTTATAAATAAATATATTTAATTCTTATAAAATAAAAATAATTGCACAGCTTAAATATAATATTGAGACAGACAATCTTTTTTCAATCAAAGTACAGGCATTTTTTTACAAAAAATAAATGACTGGATTTGCGATAGGACTGTCTTTTATGAACTGTCGATAGTCCTAACGATGGGGTCGTCTTATTCGGATGAAAATTATCGATAATTTAACATCAGATGAAAACTATCAATAGTTTAACTATCAGATGAAAACTATTAATAGTTTAACTATCAGATGAAAACTATCGATAGTTTAATTATCAGATAAAAACTAATCATAGTTTAACTATCAGATGAAAACTATCAATAGTTTAATTATCAGATGAAAACTTTCAATAATAATTTAACTATCAGATGAAAACTATCGACAGTGTAGTTTTCATCTGATAGTTAAACTATCGTCGTTTTCATCTGATTTCAGCAACACTACCGCATACCATACAGACAATAGTGGCGCGCACCAAGAGGTTCAGTGCCATTAAGTCATGGAATGCCCTTCCAGCTCATGTATTTCCTTCCTCTTACAATCCTGGGTTCTTTAGGCGGGGCGTGAAACGGCATCTCAGTGGGCCTTCAGGGTAAGGGCGACAGGCGCGGTGGGTATGCCCTATTGTGCCTGTCGACCTTACATTTGGACCTCACGGCCGCTTACCATCAGGTGGAGTGAGATCATCCTGAATGCTCTTTTTATAAAAAAAAAAAAAACACTAATTTTCACAGGCGATTTTTGACATAAAATTTATAGCCACAAATTATCAAGGATAGCTCCTTCAAGATAAATAAATATAATCTTTATTTACCACTAGCTGTGCCGGCGGCGTCCCACGCGTGGCTATCGGGTTTAAAAATAACGGACTTCCATAAAATGGTGCCTAAATTTTAGACCCCTAGCAAAACATTGGTGAAAACCGTATTTAATTCCATGCAGTAAATTTCGCGTGATGCGCGATCAAACATACAGATAAAAATTTCTCCCGTTTTCCCAACACTTCCCGTCACTGCTCTGCTCCTATTAATCGCAGCGTGATGAAAAGTATACTATAACCTGCCCAGGAGTATGAAGAATAATTGTACCAAGTTTCGTTAAAATCTGTTCAGTAGTTTGGAAAATATATATGATAGTTATTTGGAAAATATATTTCATGTACAGAATTGACTCTACAGATTTATTATAAGTATAGAAGATATAAACACCCAGACACGGAACAAACACAAGTGTTCATCACACGAATGTTTGTCCCGGGTGGGAATCGAAGCCACGACCCTTGTTTCAGAAGGCAGGGGTCACTACCACCGAGCCAGTCAGTCATGATGATACCATAGTACAGGATCGAGTCACGCTTTCAGCGCACACAAATGCGTTCAATCCTTGATATTTTGTCTATGGTTTGAGCTTGTTAAAGTTTTACAAAATTCAGTGTGTTCAACGATAAAATTGTCTATGAATTACGCTAATTCACACAGGGCTAGGAATCTTTTTAACCATAAGTGGGTATAACCATAGAGCAAATACAAAGAGGAGACTACCTAAGCAACTCTGCATTGTGTGTAAATAAATATCAGACAACATCACATACATTGCTCCGATCCCAAAGTAAGTAGCTTAAGCACTTGTGTTATGGGTATCAGAACAACGAAGGTACCACAAATGTATACTTAAATAATACATGTCTGTTTGTATTGGTCTGGGTGTTTTCCATGTGTAATATGTATTTATTTACAAAAAAAAGTATCTAAGTAAGTTTATCAGTCGTCTAGTACCCATAGTACAAGGTTCGGCTTAATTTGGGGCTAGATGGCGCTGTGTGGCCCAGCGTGGCATGTCGCCTAAGAGATGTAAGAGCGTTGCTTACTTTTGCTGACAAGAGGGATGGGGGGGCTGCTTAGGCCGTCCAATCCTTGTATTTTCTCCATAACAAGAACCCTTGATCGATCGCCAACCCGCCTGCCCAGTGTGGCGATTATGGGTATATCCTCCAGAAGTTTGCCCTAAGTGGCGAACAACTGGAGAGGCCTGTGTCCAGCAGTGGACTGCAATAGGCTGATGATGATGATGATGAAGAACCCTTGAAGCCCTGTCACATACTATCTAACACACATCAGACAAAATTCCCTTAAACCGCTATATAGAATGCAACGGCTGCCCAATTCTATCGTCCACATCAACTTTCCTCTCGTGCACCTTAAGATGTCCCTTCAACGTGCATTTCTGTGTGAAAGCCCTCCCGCAGACCGGACAAACAAACCTCTTATCGTTGTTATGTATCCGGAGATGTTCTCTCAACGTCTTCTTCCTCTGATACGACTTCTGACAAATGTGGCACGTGTGAATCCTCTCACCGTCATGCTTGATCATATGCATTTTCAACGCGTTCTTCGTATAAAAAGCCAAATCACACTTATCACACTTATGATTCCGTTCGTTCAAATGATCCCTCCGGACATGACTCGACAGATGTCCCGGTGTAATATAACTCTGCGGACAGACTTTACACTTGTAACGTTTCAACTCCTCGTTGTGCACTTCGGCCAAATGCTTCTGTCTCGCATAAAACGATGTCAAAGATATATTACACCGTTTGCAAGCATATCTCACACCGGCTTTGTGCTCCTTTGAAACGTGGTTCTCTCTCTTCGTAACCCGATCGAATGTCGCGTTGCAATGTCTGCACGGAAAGGTCCCCACTTCATGGGTCCTCATGTGCCCCCTCAATCGCGCTTTAGAAGCGAAAGCTTTCCCACAATTCTCACATATGTAATTCGGATAATGCACATTCATATGTGTGTTCAAACTGACATAATTCAGAAAAGTCTTCTTGCACACCGGACAATCCAATTGGTCCTTCTCCAATTTGAACGGTAGACTGTTCCATTTCCTACCGTACATATTCAATTGACTGCAATTTTGAACGTGTGACTTCAACTCGTTGAAATCTGACACGTCTATCGTGCAGATCTTGCAACGGAGCTTCGTGGCCACTTGATAGAATCTCTGGTAGCTCGAGAATAGCATTTTCTGGAACGCTATACGTATGTTAGACTTACTATGACTCACTATGTGTTTTTTCAGTTCGTCCAAGTCCTGCGTTTTGGTAGAACACATGAGGCAAGCGAAGGAGCCGTTTTTCTTCATCTTGAACGGGAAGAGTCCGCTGTTGAGTAAAGACTCGGTCTCGGCTAAGTCAGCCTTTTTGGTTATGGACACTTTGAGCACTTTCTTCGGTAAGGTCTTCAGTTTTCTGGTTCTTCTGATCGGTTTGTCTTCTTTGGGCTCATCTTTCACCTTGAACTCGTTGAGTGCTGGAACATGGAAATGGTATGTCGTTATAGTTCATTCGCGTTAAGAAAATAGTGACTGACAGGTCACTGACAGGCCACTAGCCAATCAAAACGCTAGAAATTAAATTTCAGCCAATCAAAACGCTAGAAATTAAATTTCTAGCGTTTTGATTGGCTAGTGTATAGATCATTTTATCCATATGGTGATGACAAAGATATAATCTCTTTTGAGAGAGGTAGGGCATAGCGAATCTTCGCTCGAATTGAGCTGCCCGTCCGGGGAAGGACCTCCACCCTATAGAATACCGCAGCCAAATGATCTCCGGGTCGTGTTCCTGTTGGTGAGTAGGGTTTCGGAGCTCGTGGGGGGTTGGGGTTGGGCCGGTATGGCGGTGGCAACTGACAGGTAACTGACCAGTTACTTGCCCGTTGTCACAGCGATATGGGCTTCTCTTTCGCTTTCCATCAGGCGTAGGGAAGCCATTATGTCGAGCTACTATAAAAATAAAATAAATCAAATTTTTAAGGCGAGGGTCAATGGGTTTTTGTCGCGGACTCCATCGTAAACTAGTTAAACTCGTTTATGACTGGCTCGGTGGCTCATTTGGTAGTGACCTCTGCCCTCTGAGCCAAGGGCCGTGGGTTCTATTGCCGCACAGTACAAACATTTGTGTTCATGAACATGTCTGTTTGTATTGGTCTGGGTGTTTTCTATGTATAATATGTATTTATTTACAAAAAAAATGTATCTAAGTAAGTCCATCAGTTGTCTAGTACCCATAGTACAAGCTTCGGCTTAGTTTGGGGCTAGGTGGCGCTGTGTGGCCCAGCGTGGCATGTCTTGGGTTATTTATTAAATCGCTTAACATCAGGTGACCTGGGGGTCTGATACCGAAACGATGCTCATCTAGTCCACTGCTGGACATAGGCCTCTCCAGTTGTTCGCCACTTAGAGCAAACATCTGGAGGATATAATATACCCATACCCACGCCACGCTGGGCGGTCGTGGCGGTTGCCGACCACGATTGGGTAACGCAGGGCGTAGCTTCTCGCTCCGGTGACGCTGCTGCCCGTCATCGGCCTGTGGTATTTAGCTACGCCTTCAATCGTGATGGTTATGTCGCAGTCATCTGGTTGAATCTCCTATTCAATTGAATGACTAGCGCGTTCATTGAATGACGACATTTAGTTGAATGCCTAAAGGACAACTTGTCAAGTTATTGAATGAAACGTTCAACGTCTTGACTGAACGTCATTTTAGCATAGTCGTTGAATGGGTAAAAGCCGACTGTTTAATGTTTAGTTTTTAATTTTTCTTTAAAAGTATCCGGAGGCGGCGTATTAATAGGTAAATCCATGCTGTTACACTATTTTATTACGTATAAGTCAGTTTAAAGTAAATTTAATCAAAAAAATATCAACACTCAGGTGATCATGTTCGACGCCATATTTGTTTTAGTGACTACTAACGCCGCGCGGGAAAAAAATAACTAAATTACAATCACTTGACTGCCTTTACGTCCGCTCTTTTCAAAGGGCTACGTTTCAATCCGCTACCTAGTTGGACGTTAAGTGACGCGTGTTTAGTCAACGTTCGGTCTAGTCATTCAATTGAATGACGTCATTCAATGAACGCGCTAGCGATTCAACTGAATAGGAGATTCAACCAGATGACTGCAACAGTTATACCGCCACCAGTCGGTTGCCAGCGCCTCGTTTATTATTCGACAGGATGCACCACGGGCAGGTGAGGGTGGCTTGGAGCGAAAAGATTATTTCACTTCAATATTTCACGAGTGTTTCTTAGACAAACTAATTATTTTATGTAAATGAACTCACTTATATTATCCTCTTCATCGCAGAAATCATCAAAGTGAGTGTCGAAGGAATCGTCAGGTATAGATTCCTCGCTTTTAATACCCTTCACAGACGCAACCTTTTCCGCATCTGAAAGCCAGAATATTTCATAATCAAAATTCAAATAGGGATGATTCCAGGGTCAAAATAATTACATTATATTTAGTCCGTATTTTAGATTATAAAAATATATTGGACACGTATTTTTCCTTTTTTCATTTAAACAAAAAATAACAAAGATACAAGGCATCAAAATTTAGGACTGGGGGTCTTTGACGTCACCCATTTGCTAAAAAACTCCCAAAATCTGACGACACGTGTAATTTAATAATGGGCTTATATCTTTGTCATTTTTGGTTTCCGGACCTCGTGGTCGGGCCGGCATGGCGGTGGCAACTGACAAGCAAGTTGCTTGAAGCAACTGACCAGTTACTTGCCAGTTGTCACAGCGACTTAGGCCTCTCTTTCGCTTTCCATCAGGCGTAAGGAAGCCGTTATGTCGAACAACTATAAAAAAAACTTGACAATAATACAGTTGACAGAACTAAGGTATTTAAGAAACCCCATCAACTAATTTTAGAGCCCAAAACATATCCCACGCCACACAGCGCCATCTAGTGCCAAAATAAGCTAAAGCTTGTACTATGGGTACTGTAGGAGCAGCATTTATTTACCAACATGTGTGAACAGTGTTCTGTCGAATACGAGTAATATCGCAGTTGTGTTCTGTCGAAATAGATAGATTTTCCTTACTAGCTGTGCCAGCGGCGTCGCACGCGTGTATATTGGGTTTCAAAAACAACGGACTTCCATAAAGGTGCCTAAATTTTAAGTTACACCTCTAGCAATAAATACATTGGCGAAAACCGCATTCAATTCCATGCAGTAGTTTTTGCGTGATCGCGCTCAAACATACAGATAAAAATTACACCAGCTTTCCCAACACTTACCATCACTGCTCCGCTCCTATTGATCGTAGCGTGATGAAAAGTATACTATAACCTGCCCAGGAGTATGAAGAATAATAGTAGCAAGTTTCGTTAAAATCCGTCCAGTATTTTTTGTTTCGACTGGCTCAGTGGCTCAATTGGTAGTGTCCCCTGCTTTCTGAACCCAGGGTCGTGGGTTTGATTCCCACCCGGGACAAACAATCGTGTGATGAACACTTGTGTTTGTTCCGTGTCTGGGTGGCTGGGTGTTTATATTTGTATTTAAGTATTTATTTGTGGTACCTTCGTTGTTCTGATACCCACAACACAAGTGCTTAAGCTACTTACTTTGGGATTAGAGCAATGTATGTGATGTTGTCTGATATTTATTTCGATAACGAACATACAGACATTGGATGTCTCCCGTGGACCCCTGGACCCGTAGACAATTTTGTGAATTACTGATCTAAAGCAACTTACCGTGTGATTTGACATTCTGCGTGAGGATCCTGAGGGAGCGCTCGCACAGGTCCCTGAACTGCACAGCGTCCCGGAGACGGCCTATGCACATCTCGCATATCAACCGCTTTGTGTCACCGAGGTCCATTGTGGTCATCTGCGGAAGGATATGGATGGAGTCATTGAAACAATACCTAGGCTATTATGGTTAAAAATTGTAATTAGTCTTCCGGGTCGTGTTTCTCCTGGTGAGTAGGGTCTCCGGAGCTCGTGGGGGGTAAGGCTTGGGCCGGCATGGCAGTGGCAACTGACAGGTAACTAACCAGTTACTTGGCAGTTGTCACAGTGACTTGGGCTTCTCTTTCGCTTTCCATCAGGCGTAGGGAAGCCATTATGTCGAGCTATTATAAAAAAAAAGTCCGTCTTTTAGCTTTTACAAAAATAAAAGACACGTATTTTTCCTTTTTTCATTCAAATAAAAAATAGCAAAGATACAAGGCATCAAAAGTTAGGAGTGGGAGTCTTTGACGTCACTCGCTCAAAAAAGCCTCATCGAGTGACGTCACGCGTAATTTCAACGGGCTATACCTTTGTAATTTTTCGTCTAATTTACGAATAAGAAATACATGTCTTTTATTTTTGAATAAGCTAAAAGACGGACTAATTAGATTTTTTAGCCAAACAAGCCTATTGTGATCAAACAATAGAGTAATTTGATTACTTGAACTTCTAAGAATGGCATTGTTGACTTACAATGTCCAAGAAAGAAACTTGTTGAAGTTTTTTAATGATAACTATCGCTAATAAGAATTCTGTACATAGAATATTAATAATGTTTATCTTTCTAATCATCATCATCATCATCAGCCTATTACAGTCCATTGCTGGACATAGGCCTCTCCAGTTGTTCGCCACTTAGAGCAAACATCTGGAGGATATACCCATAATAACCCCGCTGGGCAGGCGGGTTGGCGATCGCAGGGCGTAGCTTCTTGCTCCGGTGACGATGCTGCCCGTCACTGGTCTTTAGTATGTATTTAGCTACGCCTTCAATTGTGATGGTTATACCTCCACCAGTCGGTTGCCAGCGCCTCGTTTGTTATTCGGCAGGAGGCACCACAGGCAGGCGAGGTTGGCTTGGAGCGAAAAGATGATACGACACTCCCTTACATCCCTTTCTAATCATAAATAAAATAAAATAATTAAAAATAAAATAGTTTATTTCTGCAAATAGATTCACTAGTAATAGTAGTAATACTTTTGCATGTCGAACAAATTGGTCCGTTTACAAAAACATACAATTTTAATATGAATATCCATGTATTTGTATTTTTGCTTATATATCTTTCTTTAAATAATAAATTCTGATCCAGTTGATAGCTCACCTCACCCTTTCTTTTTATTTATTTAATCTTTATTGCACAATATAAAAAAATAAAGTACAAAAGGTAGGCATTCTCTACCAATCAACCTTTATACTGTGTGATGAACACTTGTGTTTGTTCCGTGTCTGGGTGTTTATATTTGTATTTAAGTATTTATTTGTGGTACCTTCGTCATTCTGATACCCATAACACAAGTGCTAAGCTACTTACTTTGGGATCGGAGCAATGTATGTGATGTTGTCAGATATTTATTTAATCATGAAAAATTTGTTTTCTTAATTTTGTTTCAATATGGGGATGGAAGCCCTATTTATGTGAAGATGACACTAATTGGAGTATCACCTAAGTAACTATGACCAAGAACACATCTGATTATGGCTTTGAGAACTGATAAGAGACAGAATAAAAAAAAAATATCAGTACTAGATGACCCACAGTAAAAGCTTCGGCTTAGTTTAGGATTAGACGGTGCTGTGAAGCCCAATGTGACATGAATGTATTTGTTTATTTAAAGGTTTCAGATAATAGGGAAAACAATCACAAATCAAAGTATAGCAACTTATTACATGGTAAAGCTCGTGTGTGGGTAAAATCTACGTGCAGGAACTTATAATATAACTACTTACGTCTAAAGAGAAGCAATGCAAAAGCATATCGGAGTATAATTCGTCAATTCCATCATGTTTTTGTCTCACAAGCATACTTTTCACAGCGCCCCTGTTTAGACATAAATTACACACGCCCAACATTGGCAGAGTTTCCACCATTATTTGTGCATCCATTTTGTTATAATTCACTACAATTCTTCTTTAATAATAACTACGTAACCATTATTCGGTCGTATCAAAATAAAAATGTTAATTTGTAAGAAGAGATTGACAGGAGTAGGCACACACAAATGCGATAAAAAATTGACAGGATTATTAGTGATGTGTGTAATACGAAGAGCGCAATTGATTGAACACAGCAATTGATTGAATCAATTGAAAATGAAACCACTGGCTTATTCAGCGAGGATCCGCGTTTTAGAGTTATTTTTTATTTATTGTTTGAAAGTATTGATTAAGTCTAGGTTTAGATTTTGTTATTATTTGGTCAAAATGAAATACATTAAATTGCCTCGTTGTTTTTTCTAAATTAACTGTTAAGTTATTCTGTTCCAACCATCCAATAACATCTTTTACAGTATTGTTTCTGTCGTTTTCATAACCTATATAATCGCCATCGCTGCACTCTATGTAAATCGTACTATCATCCGCATACTCTTTAGTATCATTGGATGCTTAATCGATTTTACTATATCGTTAATGTAGATAATAAATAGTAATGTTTCCAATATGGAACCTATTTATTACTTCAAATCAAGAATATGAATAAAAATAGAGCAAAATCAATTGAATCAGATTCGATAATATTTTCTTTCATTTATATTACGGATACGTCACTAACGTTTTTTTTTATTTTATCAATGTGCGGTGTGGGTGTTATTACACTCTTCTTAAAAGACACCGAATTCTCACTCGCAACTAGAATGCGTGAGTGAGATCACGAGTAGAACATTTCTGATTAATTTGTGCCAGCAGAGTTCTTTCTTTCAGCAGGTTTTTTCTCCATGCCCAATCCCTTTCATCTCTTATTCTATCATACTTTTATTCCATTCATTATGTTTCTGAAGACTTGCGACCTCTTCCTCGGCAGCCCAAGAGAATTGGTAGTACTGGTACAAAATAAAAATTAATTTAAAAACAAAATGTTTTATTTTATAAATTATTATATGGCTCCGTATATTTTTTGATCATTTTCAACCAGTCATCTTAGTATCAGTATTAGATTTTGCGCGGAATAAATGCACCAACATTTATTGTTCTTGTAGGCATCAAACCTTGGTGCTACGACTGCTGTCTGAAATGGTTGCTTTTTTTTCAAGTCTAGATTTTTATCCTTTTTTTAAGTATAAGAAAACGAGGAGAGAAAACGCAAAAAGCAAGAGTGTACCGCAGTATAAAAAGTAAAAAGTCAAATTGTGATTTCTTCTGTCACTGTCAGTCGTCATGATTTTGTTGTAGTGTTTTATTTTTGTTGATAAAAAAAATATTTTTTCGTTAATTCTAAGTGAAAAAGTGTTAGAATATACTGTACAAAAATGGATTTATCCAGCCTGTGTCGCTGTTGCCTCGCGGAGGGCTGTTATAAGCAACTATCAAGTGAATATTTCTTTGCCGGACAAAATGAAATATATTCGAAAATGTTATTGGAAACTTTTAATTTAACAGTATGTATATTATTTTAATTATATTTACAAGTACACTCTGACCGTATTAATAATTAATCAAAGGAAACGTTTGCATTGACTCAAAGGGTGTGCGTTTAGGCCTTAGAAATTTTTCAAATAATTTACAAAAACTTTGTGGTGTTTGTAATATGTTTTCCTGTAATGTGTGTTTTTGTGCAATAAAGAGTATCTATCTATCTATCCTATTGTATCTCATTTCTGACAACATCACATACATTGCTCCGATCCCAAAGTAAGTAGCTTAAGCACTTGTGTTATTATGGGTATCAGAACAACGTAGGCACCACAAATAAATACTTAAATACAAACATAAACACCCAGACACGGAACAAACACAAATGTTCATCACACTAATGTTTATCCTGGGTGGGAATTGACCCGGATAAACATTATCCGGAGCTCGTGGGGGTTAGGGTTGGGCCGGCATGGCAGTAGCAACTGACAGGTAACTAACCAGTTACTTGCCAGTTGTCACAACGACTTGGGCTTCTCTTTGGCTTTCCATCAGGTGTAGGGAAGCCATTATGTCGAACTAATATAAAAAAAAAACCTGACCCTTGGTTCAAGGCAGGGGTCACTACCAATAGGGATGTTTCCTGGGTCAAAATACTTACATTATATTTAGTCCGTATTTTCGATTATAAAAATATATTGGACACGTATTTTTCCTTTTTTCATTTACACGAAAAATAACAAAGATACAAAGCATCAAAATTTAGGAGTGGGGGTGTTTGATGTCACGCCGTGCGACAAAATGCTGCACGGCGTGACGTCACGCGAAACTTTAACGGGGTATATCTTTGTAATCTTTGGTCTAAATTATAAATGATAAAATACGTATCTTTTATTTTTGAATAATCTAGAAGACGGACTAATTAATTTTTTTAAGGAAACAAGCCTATTGATCCACCAAGCCACTCTTGTCTAGTCTAACTCAATGGTTAAAGATTAAGGTTAATTCTGTAACAAGGCCATCACCGAGACCACCCATATGATGACAACAACGTTTCAGGTATCAGAACATCACCAGTTGAAGCAACTGATCTGCGACTCGTGTATAACCAAGCTCCGGGATGCCGCCATCTTCAGGAGGAAAGTGGTGGACTCGGAGGAAACACTGTTGAGCATGCTGAATGTGGGACCTGATGGGAATATAGGTAACAAACAAGAGAGGTAGGGCATAGCGAATCTTCGCTCGAATTGAGCCGCCCGTCCGGGGAAGGACCTCCACCCTATAGAATACCGCAGTCAAATGACCTCTGGGTCGTGTTTCTGCCGGTGAGTAGGGTTTCCGGAGCTCGTGGGGGGTTAGGGTTGGGCCGGCATGGCGGTGGCAACTGACAGGTAACTGACCAGTTACTTGCCCGTTGTCACAGCGACTTGGGCTTCTCTTTCGCTTTCCATCAGGTGTAGGGAAGCCATTATGTCGAGTCACTATAAAAAAAAAAAAAACACCAGCAGCTTATTATTTATTTTATTTACTAGCTGTGCCGGCGGCGTCGCACGCGTAGGTATCGGGTTTAAAAATAATGGACTTCCATAAAATGGTGCCTTAATTTTAAGTTAGACCTCTAGCAATACATTGGTGAAAACCGCATCCAATTTCATGCAATAGTTCTTGCGTGATTCGCGTTCAAACATACAGATAAAAACTTCTCCCGTTTTCTAGCAACTCTGGTGGCGAATTCACACGCGATAAGTAGACCTCATTGTCTCCTTGCTCAATGCCAAATAATACATTTTAAAAATTCAATTCTTGTCCACACTGTTTGCTTGTCTTATCTTTATTTTTTACTCTTGTAATAAATCATATATATATATATTATTTGTATCAGCATAGTAATAGTTATTATGTACGTGTAATTACGTAAGCTATGAATCAACATATAACATTTTTATTCTTTATTAGTTCTTTTTTTTGTTTTGGGTCTTCCTATAAGTCTCATAATTATGTACCTATTAGTTTGTAGCACACTACCTTCTTACTGTTTCTGCTTAGCCCAATGGTTGACTGGTAGAGAATGCCTACGCGGCATTAAGTCCGCCTTTTGTACAAATTGTTATGTGCAATAAAGATTAAATAAATAAAATAAATAAATCACGTGTAATTTCAACGGGCTATAACTTTGTAATAATTTAGTCAAAATATACATGTTTTGTCATGTCTATTTTTGAACCAACTGTGCTTGCGACTTCGTCCGCGTGGAATAGTTATTTTATCCCCTTTTTTTTTTCATTTTCCATTATTTCTTCGCTCCTAATAGTTGCAAAGTGATGTTATATAGCCTTCCTCGATAAATGGTCTATTCAACACAAAAAGAATTTTTCAATTCGGACCAGTAGTTCCTGAGATTAGCGCGTTCAAACAAACAAACTCTTCAGCTTTATAATATTAGTTAAGATAAGCTAAAAAATGGACTAATTACAATTTTTAGCCATAATAGCCTATTTTAATTACAACTGGTTAATTATATATTTCAGAGCCTGAAGTTCCCCTAAAGATTGAGGATCAAGATTACACAGATGACTTTGAGGATAAAATCGATGATCACTTTACTGATGATTTTTCTTGGGATGTTGGTGATGATCAAAAAAATGCAGAGAAAGGTATACTTATTCATAATTTATAAATACATAATAATTCAAGTTTAGTGTGGTATTTTGATCTACCAGATTTTAAGTAACACCTAAAATTATGTAAATAAATTTTTGATTCGATTTGAAAAATGTACTTTAGTACATTGTTATAACAGATAACATTTCCATTTATCATCAGGTCAAATATTCGTTATAAAATTGGAGCCGAAAGAAGATAATAATTTACCTGAGCCAAAGCGGAAATCTACTAAAGTGGTCAAGAAGTCTGCTGTCAGTAAGAAGGATTCTAAAGTTAAGAAACCGAAGACCAGTACCGGTAGGAGTGTTGGAACAGTTACAAGTATGTATAATCATCATCCTCTTAGCGTTGTCCCGGTTTGTGCCTCTAGGCCCAGGGTCCGCTTTGACCATGATCCTAGATTTAGCGAGTCTGGTTATTACATTGAAGCGACTGCCATCTGACCTTCGTAACCCTCAGAAAGGGGAACCAGACAAATTTGGATCATGCTTACACATTCAGAATTAAACTGGATGTGCAGGTTTCCTCACGATGTTTTCCTTCACCGTTAAGCTAGTGGTATAATTCCGCACATAGATTTTTGCAAATCCAGAGGTGCGTGCCCCGTGCGGATTCGAACCGACGACCTCACGTGTGTGAAGCGACGATCTTACCACTAGGCTACCACGGCTGACACGCAGTTAAAGTATGTATAATACTAGACAGTTTTTCGAAGTCGGTTAAAAATTTTGTCCTGTTTTCCTAACATTTCCCTTCACTGCTTTGCTCCTATTGATTGTAGAGTGATGAAAAGTATACCTACTACAAAAGGCCCAGGAGTATGAAGAATAATTGATAGATAGATAAAAAATTTATTTGACATTGCGACTCACATACAAAAGATAAGTACATACAACAAACGTATTTAAGTAAATTGTATACCTAGTTTCTTTGAAATCCGTTGAGTAGTTTTTGTTTCTAAAACGATCATACAGATAGACAGACGGACAGACAGGCAAACATTTTATTGGTTGCATTTTTGGCATCAGTATCGATCAGTAATCACCCCCTGGCAGTTATTTTGAAAATATATTTAATGTGCAGAATTGACCTCTCTACAGATTATAAGTATAGATATAGAGTATACATAATACTGTCGTTTTAAGAAAAAGTAGACATTTTTTTGCCGAGTTCAAAAAAAAATATAATCTGGAAAATTCCAAAAATAGGCAAATAATTTTTCCGGGCAATCGCTATTCGATCATTCATATCTGGAACAAGTTGGACATTATAGTTCATTCGCGTTTAGAAAATAGTGACTGACAGGTCACTGACAGGCCACTAGCCAATTAAAACGCTAGAAATTTTATTTCTTATTTTTATTATAGTTGAAATTACGCGTGACGTCACGCGTAGTGGCATTTTTACGGGAGCGAGTGACGTCAAAGACTCCCACTCCTAACTTTTGATGTCTTGTATCTTGCTATTTTTTATTTGAAAGAAAAAGAAAAAATACGTGTCCAATACATTTTTTTTTATTGTGGCTCGACATAATGGCTTCCCTACGCCTGATGGAAAGCGAAAGAGAAGCCCAAGTCGCGGTGACAACGGGCAAGTAGCTGGTCAGTTACCTTTTATGATTTAAAATACGGACTAAATATAATGTAATCGTTTTGACACCCAAAACATCCCTATTTGTTTTCAGCTAAGCCAACTGAGAGGCAGAAAGAACGCAAACCCATATCAGAATCTCAGATCGCAGCCAGAGAGAACTCGCTCAAGCTAATTTTGAACTCGAATCTATGCCTGTTCAGGTCGTTAAAGACTAAAATTCGGATGTTTCATTGCAAAGAAGCGTTTATGACTATGCCGGAGTGAGGGAGCATTCGAAAAACCCCTCTTAACACTAAGAGTTTACAGGTGATATTTGCTTGTTTATTTTATTTGACTCTTTACATTAGAACTTTAACATAGCTCACCGGATAAGCGGAAGTGATAAGAGAGGTAGGGCATAGCGAATCTTCGCTCGAATTGAGCCGCCCGTCCGGGGAAGGACCTCCACCCTATAGAATACCGCAGTCAAATGACCTCTGGGTCGTGTTCTGCCTGTGAGTAGGGGTTTCCGGAGCCTCGTGGGGGGTTAGGGTTGGGCCGGCATGGCGGTGGCAACTGACAGGTAACTGACCAGTTACTTGCCCGTTGTCCACAGCGACTTGGGCTTCTCTTTCGCTTTCCATCAGGTGTAGGGAAGCCATTATGTCGAGCCACTAAAAAAAAAAAAAAAAGTGGCAGTGGGCTGGCCACATCAGCCGCAGAACCGACAACCGTTGGGTAAACGAGTTCTGGAGTGGAACCGCGTCTCGGCAAACGTAGTGTAGGACGCGCGTCCTTGGGCCAGGTGGAGTGACGATTTGCGCAGGACGGCTGGCCAGTGCTGGATGCGAGAGGCCCGGGACCGATCGAAGTGGTGAGCATTGGGAGAGGCCTATGTCCAGCAGTGGACTGATGTGGGCTGATGATGATTAGAACTTTAAGTCTGTGAACAGATTTTTACCATCTTTACACTTTACTATATCGGACGATTCGAGACACGGCAAAAGAGACCTATTTATGGTCTTTAGAATTCGCGCATGCGCCTCTACATTCACGAATAAATAAATACCCAAGACATGCCACGTTGGGCCACACAGCGTCACCAGACCCAAACTAAGCCGAAGCTTGTACTATGGGTACTAGACAACAGTCCTCGCGCAAACTATTCAGTTTAGAAAAAAAATGATCTTAGAAACCTTAACATCATTTTACAAGACCTATCCATAGAACAAATTATCCATTTTAAGAGAGGTAGGGCATAGCGAATCTTCGCTCGAATTGAGCCGCCCGTCCGGGAAGGACCTCCACCCTATAGAATACCGCAGTCAAATGACCTCTGGGTCGTGTTTCTGCGGGAGTAGGGTTTCCGGAGCTCGTGGGGGTTAGGGTTGGGCCGGCATGGCGGTGGCAACGACAATACCTGACCAGTTGCTTGCCCATTGTCACACATCGACTTCGGCTTCTCTTTCGCATTCCATCAGGCGTAGGGAAGCCATTATGTCGAGCCACTATAAAAAAAAATAAAAAAATACCGCCACACGTATATGTTTGATGAAAAAAAAAATTGTTGAGTTTCAGTTCTATGTATGGGGAGCCCAAAAATTTTGTAGTGTTGTCGGATTTTACATAGAACCTTAATGCGGTTTACAGAATACATCTCCGTACCAAATTTCAATAATGTAGCTCTTATAGTTTCTGAATAAACTGGCTGCGACACTACGGACGGACAGACAGGCAGACATGACGAATCTATAAGGGTCACGTTTTTGCCATTTTGGCTACGGAACCCTAAAAAGGTAATTCATTTCGTTTCTGTTTCAGATCCGTATAAACTGTCTGAAGGGTATGTCGTATCGTAACGTCGACAGAATGGCTCTCTGGCTTGCAAGCAGTGTGACGTACCGTGTCGTTCGCTGGACGAGCTGCGCGTGCACCTGACTCGAAGCCACGCGGTGCCGTTCGGCGGCGCCGGACACTTCTGGTGCCGTACCGGCTGCACGACGGTTCAGTGCGTGCTGTGCGACCAGGTGAGTGGTAGAAGATCTTCAGTGTCATACTTTAGTCAACCAACCAAGGAAACTTCTTGTTCAGGAGCTGAAATCTCAAGATTCTTAAGCATGATATCAGATAGCAAGGAAGGTAGCCAAGGAAAGTGAGAAGGTTGGCAAGAACTTCGGCAGATGTCACTAAGAGGGGACGGGGGGCAGCTGAAAGACTCAGCAGATATCACCAAGAGAGGTGAGCCCATGAATCTTAGCAGATTCACCAAGGCTGAAGAGGACCTCCTCTTGGCACCTGCCAAGGAACCTCAGAAGGATGTCACTAAGAAGGAGGAGGGTCAGAAGAGCTGACCTAATCCTGATCTAAGGGAGGGTGTTCAGCTTAGAATCGTCAGCAGATATCACCAACGTAGAGGAAGGGTTAGCAAGAGCCTCAGCCGATGTCAATCCAGGTCTTGGAGCTTCATTAGCAGTGAATAGGGGAGGGTGGGGGTCCCCCAGTTGGCCGTATCGTCTCTGGCGTGCGCGCAGTGTGCCGCGCCGTCCCGCTCGCTGGACGAGCTGCGCGCGCACCTGTCGCGCAGCCACGCGGTGCGTTCGGCGGCGCCGGACACTTTCCTGGTGCCGTACCGGCTGCACGACGGTTCAAGTGTGTGCTGTGCGACCAGGTAAGCAGATAGGGTCTAGGACCTCAATAGGGTACACCAAGGTAGGGATGATAACCAAGAATCTACCTGACCTCACCTGAGAGCAAGCCAAGAACTTCTTCAGCAAGATGTCACCAAGGGAGGAAGGGTTAGCCAAGGATCTCAGCAGATGTCACCATTGAGGGGGGAGGGGCACTGGTAAAGTCTCACCAGACTTCACCAAGGGAGGTAAGCCCAAGAATCTTAGCAGATACCACCATCGAGAGGGGGATTGGCAAGAACCTCAGCAGATGCCACTAAGGGGGGGAGGGGCAGCTTCAGCAGTTGCCACTAGGGGGGGGGGGTTTATAGTAGTGGCTCGACATAATGGCTTCCCTAGCCCTGATTGGAAAGCGAAAGAGAAGCCCAAGTCGCTATGACAACGGCAAGTAACTGGTCAGTTACCTGTCAGTTGCCACCGCCCATGCCGGCCAACCCCACCCCCCCACGAGCTCCGGAAACCCTACTCACCTGCAGAAACACGACTCGGAGGTCATTTGACTGCAGTATTCTATAGAGTGGAGGTCCTTCCCCGGACGGGCAGCTCAAGAGCGAAGATTCGCTATGCCCTACCTCTCTTGTGTTAAAAGTCTCAGCAGATATGACCAAGAGAGGTAAGCCCAAGAATCAGATACCACCATGGAGAAGGGGATTGGCAAGAATCTGAGCAGATGTCACTATTGAGGGGGATGGAAGGGGGGTGGGGGGGGGGGTTCAGTCTAGAATCCAGTAGATATAGCACCAGGGGCTTGATAAGAGCCTCAGCAGCATGTCGGGGGGGGACATAGGTGGTTACTCTATTAGCTCTTAAAAGGATTCGATTTACCAGTCCCAGCCAATAGTTTTGTGTACCAATCATAAATCAATCATACATAAATGCAACACAGTCTACGACTACGAGTTGTTATCGTACATACTCAAATATCTTGTACTAGCTTTTGCCCGCGACTTCCGTCCGCGTTTTTAAATTAATACATCCAAAAGTTTTTTCCCGCTAACCTCCCGTTCCCCTGTGGGAATTCTCAAATACCGCATAACTAAACTGTATATTTTACTAAGGTACCTGCATGCCAAATTTCAAGCGTCTATCTAGCGGCGGTTAGATTTTTCATACAAAAGGATTTTCCCGCTAATCCCGTTCCCTGTGGGATTTCGGGGAATTCCTTTCTTAGTGCACCCCTACGGTACTAAGCCGACGTCCCTTCCAATTTCAAGTGCCTACGTTTACCGTGTGGGCTGGTGCGTTGATTCAAGTCAGTCAGTCAGTCAGTCAGTCAGTTTTCTCCTTATATATATAGATTATGTGTTATTGATCCCAAATAAACTTTGTATTTGAAGTTTTTGGAATTTGAATATCAGTTTTTCACCAAGATCTTCACACCTATACGCGCCTCTCAATCCACAGAACACACACTACAGAAACACGTGTGAGAGATATGCGGCGGCTCGTACATCACCGTTTGAGCCGCAGAATGCACGTCACGCGGTGCACAAGGAGAAGAGTGCTCGGTGTGCTCCGCCACGTTCGTGTCGCACTACACTGCGCGTCTAGCACATGAAGGAAGGCGCACGGGCGCCCGGCCGCGCACCGGCGGCACTGCCCGCTGTGCCGGCAGACATTACGCTAACCTACCCTTGCCCCTGAGGAGCACAGGTTGG